>JAQGAF010005721.1:0-11543 GCA_034687865.1 Kryphioiulus occultus | reverse complement strand
CATTCACCAGACTATTCTCCATTAGTTTGGCCAGTCTGGATGATAAGAAATTGGTGATGTCATCACTGGACGGGGTATGGGAACAAGTGATGTCAAATCACTTGTTTAAAAAGGTTAGGTTAGGTTAGGTTAGGTTTAATTTATGGTTAATTTAAATGCCATCACCAAATCAATATTGTTAGTTGACTGCTACAGTAAAGTTGCCACTAGACCATTTTGAAATCTGCATCGACTTACGCGGACTATTAAATAGGCAAAAATAAATTTAAAAATTCACAAGTTTCCATATGGAATGCGAAGTATTAGAATGCCAATAGTTGCGCCATTTTGCTGAAGAAATAAAAATATTTAATTACCATGAGTTGAGGCGATAACCGACTCCATCGCGAAGCATTTGTGCGTCCGAACTTCGCTGAACAATTCTGCGCAAATGCCAAAACTAGTTCTTCCAAAAACGCTAAAAAACTTTTTCACTTTTGCTGTTCAAACTTGCGAACATTCAACATGTACTAGTTCGATCCCAATAAGGCGGACTTTTTAAGAACAACGCCCGTGGCGCCATCTCTGAACTTTGGCAACAAACAAAATGGCGGGAAAATCGAATCGAATTTCAAACGTAAAATTGGCTTTTGCCAATTTCTCACTGTTACGAATTACTGTTGATACTGTATGATAGATGAAACCAGGGAGATCGTAAAAATTAATTAGTTCACTTACATTTAATCGATGAATGAGTAGGTCCAGCAAGCCTGTCAGCCTGTTGCTGGCCAGTAAATATTGACAGATTTCTTTGTTGGACTCGCACATCAAACGATACAAGTGACAAGCATTTATGAGGGCCCTATATAACGAAAGCGATAAAAACACGAATTAATTACACAGGTACAACTGTATCTCGTACGGCAAACATAACTATTCAAGAAAATCTGCACTAAAAACACACCTGGGCGGTATAACGGGGTTTAGTTCTGCCGTACTGGACGATATCACTTTCAAAATTTGGGTGAGGGCAGAAATACCACCGAAATAACGAAACGACAATTGGTCATTTCGCTTGGACGTTAACGTCTGACCCTAAAAACAAATACGCCATTCAGTTAAATGCAACCCTCGAAACACTCACTAATATACGGTCTAAAGTTAATTCACGAATGCATCGCATATCATATTTTTTTGTTATTCAAACATGTTTCTAAAAACAGAATAAAAGCTAACTTTTTTAACAACAAATAATTTTAAAATATTTGCTGTTTTTGGATTAAGCAATGTTTTCAAAAGAATTCAGAAGAATCAGAAGATTCACGAATGTATCTCGTATTTTTTGTCTTTTTTGTTATTTAAACATGTTTCTAAGAACAGTAAAAGCTAACTCTTAACAACAAATAGTGTTAAAATATTTATTGTTTTTGTCTTAGTCAATGTTTTCAGAAGAATGCAGAAGATTCACGAATATATCTCATATTTTTGTTTGTTATTTAAACATGTTTCTAAAAACAGCAAAAGCTAACTTTTTTAAAAACAAATAATGTTATAATATATGTTGTTTTTATCTTGGTCTATGTTTTCAGAAAAAATCAGAAGATACACCTGTATCTCACATTTTTCTTGTTATTGAAAAATGTTGCTAAAAACAGAGTAAAACCTAACTTTTTTAACAACAAATAATTTCAAAATGTTTGTTGGTTTTGTCTTAGTCTACGTTTCAGAAAAATTCGGAAGAATCATAAGATTCACGAATGTAAATCATATTTTTTTGTGTTATTTAAACATGTTTCTAAAAACAGTAAAAGCTAACCTTTTTAACAACAAATAGTGTTAAAATATTTATTGTTTTTGTCTTAGTCAATGTTTTCAGAAGAATTCAAAGTTTTTCAATGGAAAATAAAACTTGAATAATCCATAAATTCGGTAAAACAAGGTATGCAAAAGTGAATGCTGGAAGTTAAACATTAATATTTAAATCAACGGAAAATTTTAATCCATGCTCGGCTAGTTAAACGTGCACCTAGTTGATTTAGCAATCAATATTGCCAAAAACATTTTTATCCAAAATTAACTAATTTGATTAGTTCTTTAAATCTGGTATTTGCCAAATGGTTTCAATTCAATGTCCTCACCTTCTTTTCACAAAGGCGGGAAACTTCACCAAGAGTGCGGTCAAGCGAGGTGACCAGATTGGTCGGCCATGGTCCAGAGATAGGTTGTTGAAAACAACGCCCAATATCACGGACACATTTCTGGAGTCTAAATTAATACATGTGCAAAATATATTTCAATATTTCAACAAAATAAATCGGATACATTTTTCAAATGCTGCAATATAGCAAATATCTACTTTTTTTCCAACAATGTCACAAAGCTAGACTTACTTTAATTTGTGTTCAGACTCTGCAGATGTTGGCTTGTTTAAAGGCGAGTTCTCAAATTCTGCACCCCTGTAGCGAGAAAACAATTAAGGTCTCATTATTTTACAGAAACAACAGTAAAGATCAAACTCCATAGAAATTAAATGACAATTAAAATAAATCAAATTTGCAAGATGTTCTTACTTTGTCGACATCCGGTGTCTTATTTTTTTGCAGCGTTTCTTAAGTGCTTTTTGCCTTTCTTTATCCAATGCGATCAAGGGGTCGATTTTATCAGCTGGTGCATCGATTATATGCTTTAAATTATAAGATTCCTGAAACATAAAAATACATTAAATTTACAGAACACACTATTTGGAAAAAATTCAATAACTGTATTCAAAAATCTACCATTTCTTCTCTGGATGGATCTCTTCCTTCGTGTTTCTCCATGATGGTTTGCTGGTGTTTTTTGCCTCGCAGATGGCTCAAAAGATAGACTTCGGAACCAATCTAAACATTGAAAAATGTCACGTTTTTATTACCGCATCAAAAATTAATCGTAAATATGAAACAATGCCATAAATATACGTCTACAGCAAAAACTCATGTAACAATAAGGGTTCCCACTAAAATTCTCAAATCGATTTCCCTGACAAGTTTTCAGTAATTTCACTGACAATATACAGGAAATTTTACACAATAATAGACCACAAAAATAGTACATGCATTAATTTTCAAGCCCTGAATCGAAGTTTAACGATACTTTTCCGAGATTTAGATCACAAGTAATGAATTTGTATAATTAACAGCCAACTTAATAGTGAAGTAAATTAAACTGGTAATTTTTTGTGAAAAATACATATTTGAATAATACATTACTGTATTTCTGCAGACTTTAGAAATTTTATGAAATATTAATAATACAAGAAATGATAAACAAGGGATGATAGGTTTTAATCTATATGCTGCCATACAAAATTTGTTTAGCAATAGAGATAATTTAGGATCGCGACAGGCAAATTTTTTTAGAAACAAAACATTGAGAAATACTGCTAAATTTTTCTTCGTAAATTTGCTAAAAATTTAGACACACTGCAGGCGAAATTTTTGCAAAAAAAGTTCTAAAATGATGAATGTTTTTTTAAATAGTAAAACTATCTCAATTTGCCTGACATTCCCTGACTTTCCAGAAAGTGGGAAACCTGCAATAATTTTAACTCCACACTTACCAAAACATTGCACAAGGTGCAAAGTTTTTTCGTTTCGTAAGGTACTAGTCTAGGTGCATCGTCGGACGTCGAAGAGATTTTCTGAATGCTCAATTCCAAAGCCCTCTGCCTGATGTGCTCAATATTTTCTTCGTGACGACGGGCACTTTCTTCTTGCTGAGAGGGCAAGTTATCGCAACTTATTTCCACTGCTGAATAATGTTAACAACAACGTTTCCCATTGATAGTACTAACCTTTTGTTGAATTTTCTTTTGCAGTTCTTCCACATTTGCCTGTTGCGCAGCCTGCAAGGCAGACATTCTTTCCTCCCGATCTCTGTAAACACAAACCAGTCGTTAAGTGAAAAAATTAAGCTTTTTAAACAATTTGATTCGCCAAAATAACCAGCGACTGAATACCTCGCTTTCTCCCTAGCCATTTCCTGTCGTTCCTTTTCACGTTCCTGTTGATGTTGCTCTATCTTTTGCTCTTTTTCCTGTCTCCTCTCCTGCATAACTTTCAGCTTTGCTTGCCGTTCTGCCTCCAGTGCCCTACGTCTCTCCTGAAAACGTTTACATTTTAAATTTTATTACATGCTTCCACCATTATTATGAATATTACCATAAGAAATGTATACATGGATCATACCAAAATTTGCGACTCAATTTCCCTGACTTTCTCTGACCAAATCTGATTAATTTCCCAGACTTATCAAATAAAAATCGACACGTGTAATTAAAATTAACTTTGTCTGCAACACTATAATTAACAGTATTTTTTGTATTTTTCTGTCATCGATTGAATTTCCCTGACTTTTCCAGGTTTTCCAGCCACTTTTTGGAAAATTTCCAAACAATTTCAAGAAACAGTTTTTTTAAGGATTTGATTCCAGCAAACATACAAGAAGAAATTTTATAAATTATAGATCTGATCACGAAATGATGGAATTAGCCCATAATTTAGTAAGAAGAAATAATGTTAATAATTAAGAGACTGCCATAGGCAAAACTTTTGAAAAAATTACAAAAAATATTGGATTTTAGTGTATTAATATTAATAATGATGCGAACACTAGTGGTTGAAACCACTAGATCTCAAACACTACATTTTAAAGGACTTCGTTGAAATATTAAAAAAATTCTTCATAATGACGGAAACGCTGTAGGCGAATTTTTTTTAACAAAAATAATGTATTTTAGGTGAATTTTTAATAAAGAAAATCAATAATCACAAGTAGATCACAAATACAGCTTTTCAAATGCTTTTCATCATATACTTATGCATTATGAATTCCCCTGACTTCTACAAAAATTTCCCTGACTTTCCCTGTGCATAAACCAAATTTACCTCTACCGCAGCCTCCTTCGCTGCTTTTTCTTCTTGCCTTCGCTGTCTTTCCTCCTATTAAGTAACAGGCACAGTATAACTACATTATAACTAGGCACAAGGTTAACACATTATTAATAGGCATATAACTACGACGTGTACCTACAAACAAACCTACCTGCATGTCCTGCAGTCTTGCTTCGTGCCCTTGTATTCGACTCATGACATCGTGTCTTTTGTTTTGGGCCTCCAGCGAATTGATAAAAGCAATTTCGTTCACCTGGCAGTAAATTGCTAAGTTAAAGAATTTTTCAAATCCCTAGTTATAACATGATAATAACAAAACTTGATAACTACCTTTTCTTCTTCATCGTGAGCCTTTCGCACTATTTTTTGCAACTGAGCTTTACGCTTCTCCTCCGCTCTCTGCAATTTTGCTTCCATGGTCTGTTTTCTCTGTTGCATAACCTCTTCCTTTCGTTGTCGACTTTCTTCCAACTAAATACGATCAGGAATTAATTTCGTGACAGCGAACAACCAGTTTTAGCCTCAGCTCACTCAGGTTTCCGAACTCACTTTTTTGGTGATTTCTTTCCATCTTTGTGCCTTTTCTTCCAAAAGTTTAACCCTTTGCTCCTGAGCCTTAGCTTGCTTTTCTTCGTGTCTTCGTTTAGATTCTGACAGAGGTCTGGAAATATTGCGAGATTTACGTGAGATGACAAAAAAATATTTAAGTCCTTAATCGTTTACTTTCACAAGTTTACGTCCACTACAACTCAGGTTTTTTTGACCGGCTGGATGAACCACTTGCAAATACAGCAAAAGTATGGCTCATAAATTGCTCGTAAGTACATGTACTCACCTTTTTCGGGATGGTGAAGACAACTTTTCGTGAATTTGCATGACACGTCCAGGAGCCCTTAAGTCTGCATTATCGATACAATCACCCCACATTGGAGTCAAACGACCTGAAAGAGTTGCTTCATCTTCAGTCGTTGTTGCTAAGAAATAAACCCGCTTTCGTTAAAATAGTGAAACCTACAGGAAAATTATGTGAAACTCGAATAATCGTTTACTTTCTGATTGATTGCCATCGTCGTCCTCGCAGAAAGGAAGGCTTACTACGGACCCTTCATCCTGCAAAAGACAACACAATTACAAATATACACATGCGAGTACATCAAAGTTAAAATGAATGACCCAGGCTATACTGCTTTCAAATTTATAATAGGGACATGATTTATAAACACTAAACAGGATTCATACCAAAATTTGCAACTGAATTTCCCTGACTTTCCATGACCAAATCTGATTAATTTCCCTGACTTACCAAATAAAAAATATCATGTGTAAGTAAAATTAACTTTATTTTCCACACTTTGCCCTTTCAAGTACATGTATCTAATATTTTTATATTTTTTCACATGCATATACCTGATTTGCTTCACAATCTTCATCTAATATTTTTGAAAAAAAATTGTATTTTCATTCGTCGCGACCCCACTTATATTTTAGAATTGAGAAGGCCATAGGCAAATTTATACAAAAACAAGACCACAAAAAACAATTCTAAAAAATAAGATATTGGTGTTAATATTAACATGAGAGCAATGCCTGCAAATAAACATTAAAAGAACGCCATAGGCGAAATTTGTCAAAAAATGTAACCCTAATGCAATTTTGAAGACATTCTTAGAAAAATTAGTGTTCGAGAGAATACTGTAGGCCCTTTATTGTTTAAAAAAAACTAGTCCAGAAATAACAGATTTAATATATAAGAAGGCGAAATTTTTAGAAAAATCAAATCTTAAATGATAAATTTCAGCCAGCACCAGATATATTGTTCTTTGCCAAGACAACTTGCAGTAAAATATAGGAACACTTGACAAACTGTTTCTTGACCAACCCAAGAAATTGTCCCTCAATTTTAACATACAGTATTTCTCTGATGGATTTTACCTTGTTTTTTTTTTTTACAAAAATGGGAACGCCGCGGCGTTCGTAGGCGAAATTTTTGAAAAAATCCTGGAAATAACGAATTGTAGGTGTCGTTTACAAAGCGTTTTTCACAAAAATAATTGAAAATTAAAAATTTTCATTCACAAAATTTAAATTTGGCCTACATTTTTTAAAAAGTTTTCCCTGATTTTTTTGGCAAAATGTAACATTTCCCTGACTTTCCCTGACAGTATGAACCCTGTTATAATAGCATGCATGATTTCTAAACGCCATAAAGGATGATCGCAAAGGTTATCTCTGTACCAGATATACCGGCAAAATAACTCCAAAATCCATCTAGTAGTTAGGAACGACAGAGCTAAAACACTCCCTATTTAAATCCTGATCCTTACCACTTCAAGTACTCACCTCACTAGCAACAGCCATTTCATTCAGTAATTCTGCGTGCATGGAATCCTGGCTATCTTTCAACTCATCGCTAATTTCTAAGTCGTCTACATCGTTGCTTGTCCATTTTTCTTCCAAAGGTTGCTGATTCATTGCCGAATTACTGCTGACATTATCTTGATCTTTAACATCAGACACAGTAGTTTTAGAAGCACTGGCCACGACAAGTTTCTGTTCGTTTGCTTTTATGCTTTTCTCCGTTAACCGTTCCTTGGTCGTGGAGGTTCTGATGTTGTTTTTAACAGGAGAGTCTACCGTGTCCTTTTTGTTCTTGTTTCCAGTTTCGTGTTTCGGAGATGCTTGCGAGGATGACGAGCTAGATTCCAGGGATTTAATGTGCAGCGATGGCAATGATTTGGCAGGTTGCGGTTGGTCTTTCTTCTTATTTTTAGTTGGCACAACAGTTGTGGACTGAAAACTATGCCTCGCAGTCAGATTACTCCCATTCTGCGGTGTACCTTTGGTGTTTTGTGGACTAACTTTAACGTTTTGCAGCAGTTTTTGATGCGGTTTTTCGCTGTACATTTCAAATCCGCTTATTGAATTGCTTCTCGCATTCCCCGCAATGAACTTCTGACCTTTGTACGGCGGTGATGCGCGACATTTCGAACGCACTCGCTGGACAGTTTCCCATCCTTCAGAATCCTCTACAGAATAATAAAAAAATTGATCAGTTTTAATTGAGCACACAAATGCAATTTTTATACAATCATGACCTCGCAAACTAATCACTTTCAGTATGAAGGATGAGGCTAGTATATGGTTCATACCAAAATTTGCAACTCAATTTCCCTGACTTTCCATGACCAAATGCGATCAATTTCCATGGCTTATCGAACGTAAATAAAATTAACTTTATTGTCCACACTTTGCCTATTTAAGTATATGTATCTAATATTTTTAATTTTTTTTCACATGCATACATGTACATCTGATTTGTTTCACAATTTTCATGTAATGTTTTTTAAAAAAAATTCGCAATTTTCATTCGCCGCGATCCCGCATATATATTACAACTGAAAAAACGTTTACAAAAATTAGACCACAAAAAAAATGTAAAAAAATTACATGGTTGTTAATATTTACAAGAGAGCAATGCCTGCAAATTAACATTTAAGAGAACGCCGTAGGCGTAATTTTTAAAAAAAAATGTAGTCCTAATTCAATTTTGAAGACATTCTTAGAAATACCAATATTCAAGAGAATACTGTAGGCCCTTTTTGTTTAAAAAAATGATAACGAATTGAATAAAGAAATAACTAATCGTAGATGTAATTTATAGGGTGTTTTCAGCAAAAATGAATTGAAAATCAAAAATTTTAGTCACAAAATTGAAATTCAAAATTTTTCGAAAGTTTTCCCTAACTCCCACCTGACTTTCCTTGATTTTTTGGGCAAAATGTCCACATTTCCCCGACCCCATTTCATTTCCTTGACTTTCCCTGACGGTATGAACCTTGCAGTACATGTAAATGTTCTCTGTACATGAACCCAAAAGTGGAATTTACAGAAGCAAATTTGGAAAACAGATTTTCACGTCCTCAGATTATCATTTACATTGTACATAAAACGACCATCGCAATATACTATCAAAAAAGAGTTATACAGTTTACAAAGATAAATGCCGGAGTGAGTACTCACCATCATGCTTGGGAACATCGGTTTTCACTTCCTCCTCGGGTGTACGTTGCATATTAGTGACATTCGCAGTTGTCGAGGAAATTGTTCCTCTCACTTTATCCGCCCAACTTTGGCTGCTCGACGAAGTGCTGCTAAGAGATGATGTTGAGCCATTTTTAGGCTCGGCTTTACAAACTGCAGGTTTTTCTGACATTTTTGGAGAGGAAACACCGGGCCCAATGTGCGCTGAGGCAATGGCAGGTCTTAAATTTGCTGTTGCGCAAATCGATTTACTTGCATTAGCTGGCAACACGCTGGTTTTCGGCACTGCGGTAGTAGGACATTTTGCTTTCACGAGTGGTTTTGATGCCGAATTTTGTCCAACCTTTGGTTTAAGACCACCTTCCAACGAATGAGAGGAAGATTGAACGCCTTTATTGCCATGTGCACCACCAGAAACATGTGTCACAGTTTGCGGTAAATTCCTTTGAGCTGCCTTGGCAAATGTCCCCTGAGTCGCATCTTTCGACGTGGTTGTTGGTGGTAGCGGTTTTGTTTTTGGACTCACTTTCTGAGGGCATTTCACACTGTCCTGCACGCTTCCGCCGGAAGGTTGTGTGGATTCACTCGTGGCACATTCAACAGGGTCTGTTTGCACCCCTTGAGATGCACACTGTGGTGGGGAATGACTGGAAGCCTCGCTGTTCAAAAAAAAGACATTTAGATTTAAGTTATAAATGTATCGCTACCTAACAGAGATCGTCAGATTTTTGTTGGATCATGATAGAGGACAAACCTGCAAGACTCGAACTTTAGCGCGCGTTGGGCATTTGGTTTGTTGATGAGGTCAAAAGTTGAAATGAAAAGGTTACTTCGAGAAGATGGACGTCTCATCCCCCAGGCTAGTGAGGTGGGCCTGCAAACAACGAATAGAAGAGTAGTGAATCAAAATCTACATCGTAATTTTCTTCGTGCAATGGTTTCCTACTCATAATTATTCCGAATACAGGGTTTGTAACAAATTTAACTCAATTTCCCTGATTTAACCTAACCAAATCAGATCAATATCCCTGACTTATCAAATAAAAAATATCACGCGTAAGTAAAATTAACTATTTTCCACACTTTGACCATTCAAGTACATGTATCTAATATTTTTAATTTTTTTTAAATGCATATATCTGATTTGTTTCACAATTTTCATCTAATATTTTTGGGAAAAAAATCGCATTTTCATTCTTTGCGACTGAGAACTGAGAACGCCGTAGGAGGCATACGTTTTACAAAAACTAGACCATAAAAAAAATCTAAAAACCATATTGGTGTTAATATTAACACGAGAGCAATGCCAGCAAGTAAACATTTACGCCATAGGCAAAATTAAAAAAAACGTAGTCCTAATGCAATTTTGTAGACATTCTTAGAAATATTCTTATTCAAGAGAATACTGTGGGCCCTTTTTTGGTTTAAAAAAACTAGGCCAGAAATAGCAGATTTGAGATAAGCAGGCGAAATTTTTAGAAATACCAGACCTTAAATGATGAATTTTAGACAGTACCTATTATATTTTTCATTGCTACGACAATTTGCAGTCAAATATAGGAACACTTGAAATTGAAATTCAAAATTTTTTGAAAGTTTTCCCTGACTTTTTGGGCAAAATGTGCACATTTCCCAGACTTTCCCTGACCACATTTCATTTCCCTGACTCTCCTTGACATTCCCTGACTGTATGAACCCTGGTATAGTTCATCGTAAAGAAAGATTTAACTACGCACGAACCAATTTTTGAAAAGCAAAAGAACAGTAAGCATTGTTCCTACCGGTTTCTCACTGGAGTGCTATCAAAATCTCTCTTCAGATTAATCCATTGGATAAGAGAATGGAAATCCTTAGTGTAGTTTTCCAACACCATGATAGCCTCCTGAAATTACCAACATTCACATTAAAATCTCTTAACAAATTTGCAAAATGTCAGGTTATAACAAATACAACAACACATTTGGCAGTTCTTAGCCCGTCATACACTGTCATATCTTGACTGACGGATTTGGCGAAATTCACGGAAATCCGAAAAAAAACTACTGTTCGTAACCACGATCTGTACGAGGCAGAACTGTACATACCCGTAATTTTTTTAACTTCCCAAAATCCATCAGGCCTGACACGCACGAGTGTGACCTAATGTTATTCAACTACCTTGCATTCCACTATGCTGTTGTCAGTTTCGCAAGTTTCATGAATTTCGTCCACGGCTCTGCGCAGATTCTCAAACAAGAACGTCCAGTAGCGAGATTTGAAATCCAGTTTAGGATCGCGGCCAGCTGATGCAGAGCGGATCCTCGACTTTCCCATCGATATCAGAGTGCGCTTGGTGCCCCTCCGAGTGCCTTCAAAAAACGCCAGCTTCGAGCCGGTCATACGCGGTGAAGTGGGCGGTTTCTTGAATGTCCCTGAAATCAAAACGACGAAAAATTTAGGAAATGTGCACCTGCTTATTATTCGATTCAGGGTTCCCACGGCTTTAATGTAATAAATTTCCCTGACTTTCCAAGATTATTCAATTCAATTCAATTCAACTCAGTACCCTACAATCAGTAAATGAATACCATGTGGTAGGGGGGTGTAATCCAT
>JAQGAF010005720.1:0-11544 GCA_034687865.1 Kryphioiulus occultus | reverse complement strand
TTCTTCAAATTTTTTTTTTTTTTTTTTTTTTTTGAATTTTAGTCTATATGTTGCCACACAAAAATTTGTTTAGCATTAGTAATAATTTTGATCGCGAGAGGCAGCATTTTTAGAAACAAAATATTGAGAAATAAATAAATGAATACAGTGGCAATTTTTTTAAAAGAAAATTCTGTTAATAAATTTGCTAAGAATTTAGGCGCGCCGCAGGCGACATTTTTGCAAAAAAAAGTTCTGAAATGATGAAGGTTAGTTTTTTAAAAATTGCTTTTAAAAAATCGTAAACTATGTCAATTTCCCTGACATTTTCACGAATTTTGACGAATTCCCTGACATTTCTTGACACTTTAGTTTTCCCTGACATTCCCTGCCTTCCAAAAAGTGAGAACCCTGAGGTAGTCAACTTTGGGGGTTCTACTGTAGGTGTAACATCTTTCAAAACACGATATGTTAAATTTTTAATTCTTCCCCCATATGATGTGCCCCAACCTGGCAGCCATTTTGCACTGGAAACCATTTTGATGAGCGTTAAACAGTGTCCCCATCTGGCGGCCATTTCACTGGCCCTACACAAATGAATTTTCAGTTGGACTTCCATTACTCTCTCCTTTGAATTCCTCCAAAAATCCAATTCCGTTCTGGAATTCGTCAACAGTCTTCTCCCCGCCATATTTCAAGTCTCCCCCCTCTGGCGTGCGCTCCCTGGTTAGGACGCAACCCCAATGTGGGGGCCATGTGCGGAGTGATGTTACCCACCCACCCGTCCATCACTTTCCCATCATGTGGCGAGAAATGGACCCCTTTTTAGTCAATTTCCAAAAACGAGTACCTTTGGGCATAGGGGGGTCCGCCCTGGAGTCTGTCATGGCCCATGGGACAGCATTTTTTGAAGCCCTTTGGTTCTCCCTCGTCAAGACCCTCCATCATTTTTGTTTTTTTAATACACAATTTTCTATTTTTAACATGGGCTAAATTAACTAATTAAGCTTGGTGTTTAGGAGTAAACCTTTTTTCAAAATAGGTGGAGAATGCAGGAAGATAAGGATTTTTGGCAGTTTGACCACGCCCAACTGCATACCCTGTTCAGCATCAAGAATCGTTGACATCTTGGCATGACCAGAACTTCCGTTTGGTAGCCCAAATGATAACTGAAGTGGTTCATGACGAAATTTCACTAACAGACTCATACCTCTTTATACGGCCGCTCGCTATACGTCTTTTCGCTATAACGGCCTTTTTGATTTAAGGCGATGTTTCGTTTTACAGCCAAAAATTTCGCTATAAAGGCCATTACGGACCATAGGTCATAGCAAAACTGGGATACCTGATGCCACATTTGTGCTAATCGAGTAGTTTGAAATCTAAGACGAGCACTACAAACAATATGAGGCAATGGAAAGAATATAACTCAGACAATGTTGTCCGAGTCGCATCTTATGTCTGTCATCATCACAATCTGTAGTTGAGGATGGCCTTGTTTTAAACCATTTGTAAATGTTTTGTTGTTTTGCTTCATTTTTGACTCAATAAACTTATTACTGCGTTTTTCAAGTTGAACTTGATAAAGAACGCGGTGCTAAAATGCTACAAAGAACTTCAAAAATAAGCAAAAACATGACAAATCAACATGTATGTATATCATGTCAAGCTTCCGACTCTGATTAGAACTATTCATCAAGATTGTACATGTAATTTGTTTGTTTACGTATACAATGCACACAGTACATATACTGTACACGTATTTTTAAAATGTGTAATGGAACTACAGCGTTCAAATGATATTGGCTTTTTTTTTCTAGCAATTGGAACTGAACCTGTTGAATTAACATAGGTGTGTAACATGGTGTGTTATACAGCATTTCGCTTTACGGTCTATTTTCCAAGAACCTCTCTACACCGTAAAGCGGGGTATACGTGTAGGTATACACGGTATAAAGACCATTTTAAAACGTCGGTCTTTTTCCAAAACTGAATTTTCAACTAACGAGCAGAAAACGATACTTCTCGATTTTTTAAGTTGTGCGATATCTTTTCACCAATATCCAAAATAAAACCGTATTTTTAGACCAGTTTTGACTGGCAAGGGAGCCGAACGAACATTCGTCTCCTAATGGAAATTCCACCTTTTAATGGAAGAAGTTTTCTTGGAGTCAGGAATTCAGGGATAATCGAATATTCAGGGGCTGGCTCATATTTTTCGTGGAAAATTCCTGGCCCCTCTCCCGAACGTATCCTGGATAATCTTTGTTTATTTGAGTACCACTCCAAGGAGTCTATAAATAAATAGCGTTTCCAATGAACCGTAGAATAGATATGGGAAACCAAAGGGATCGTAGGCGAGATCGTGGTTCGGATATAGTCCTTTTCCCGAAATTTTCTCCTTCCGATTCTGTGGCCAGATTCCTCGGAGTTGACCTTTGGTATTTGCCAATTTAAGATGATTTTGGCTTCGAGAAAGCATGGAGGCATTGTTCCAAAAAGATAAACGAAGGAAACGAGGACCAGGATGATAGTTAAACAACTGGGAATTTTCGTCCTGAATGGACTCTTTGTAAAATGAAACAACAATTAAATGTTCATTACTTTTGATCACAATCTTGCTGCTGCGATCATACAAACATAATTACTCTGTAGCCATATAAATAATTAGCCATCCATTATCCATCCATCCAACCCCATCGATAAAGTTATCATTCATTCTGAACGCTCATATACAAATGAACAATAAAACCATCGTAATCAACACAATCGTAAGGTTATTGTAATCAACAATTCGCTTATCGTTATCATTTTCCCTCATTTTGGATTCGGTATACAAGGAATGAGACGTTTTGGAAGAAAATGTCTACAATCATGCCCTATCTGCAATGAAAATATCGAAAATTTCGAGGAATATTCTTCCAAATTTTCGATATTCATTGGCGAATATATTCCGAAAGCAACCCCAATGACTAAATTTGATACTTGCCAGGCTGTCTGAGTCAAACAGAGCTGACTGATAAACATATGATTTTGATGTTGACGAATATGAAACGTGCATCCTAGATGAGAAACCACCAAAAAGTGCTGAGATGACAGAAACACTAGTACATGTACGTTTACCTAGGTATGCAGCATTAAATCAACAGATTTTCAAAGCAAACCAATATAAATGATATTTTTAACTGTAAATACTGTAGCTTTGTAAATAACGATCACCTTTTCTTGTCATTTGGCTATTGTTGTCAAAATAGCCTGGGCCCAATGTGATCACATTAAGCGGAGTCCACTGTAATTGATAAGTTTTCTGTGTGTCCGTCACGTTAATCTCTTTGAAACTATCCGACCGATTTTGACCAAACTTGTACAATTTGATTTTCCGGTGTTGAGTATCAGTAAATATTTGACCTACAGTACGTGACATACAGTATAACCTAAAATTCGACCATTTATCCATTAAAGGAGAAAACGCCTATGTAATTGGTCAAGTTCGGTTATACTGTATATGGTTCAAATGCCTAGTACCTGATTAATTGGATAATTTTACAAAATATATCTGCAAGTTTGCAGTTTAACTGTAATTTTTTAAGTTAGGAATACACTGCTTTCAAAACCATGAACGACAAGGCAACAAACATTTTCGAAAACACAAATAGCAACATATCATTAAGTGAGATAGGTATTTTTATACTGCAAGTTGATTTGAAAACTTGAAAGCAATAACGTTTTTATTTACAGCCACGTGATGATGTTGTAAAGTGCGCAAGCAGCAAACTAAACCGTCTTTGAACTATTCATAGACTTACATCAAAGAAAAATACAATTACACATGTACATGTAGTGGTAAGTTATACATCCGGGCACACGACGATAGTAGCAACGCCATCTTTCGGCAAAATCCGAAACCAGAAATAAATCGGAATAATATTTATTTTGTAACCAAAAGAAATTAAAAATTGAATTGTGCTCTAGTCGCTATATGCATTTACGACTATTCCAATTGGGACCTTCACATCAATTCATGTTATTTTCCATCAGCGTAGTGGAAAATAGTACGAGTGAAGGCAACTACTGCCATCTACCGTCCAAAGACTATATCAAAAAACCATTAACAACAAGAGGCCATGTAACATAACGAAGGCCGTAAACATAACGAGGCATGTATTGCCATCTAGCGAACAGTCGAGCAAGCTCGAGAGATGTGTTAAATTGAAGTGCAGGGATGTCCGTCGAGTAGGTTCGTTAGGTGCAGTGCAGTGCAGCGAGAAAATCCAAATTTAAAGTTTGAAACGCTCTAGCTAAGGCAAATAACCAAGTTGTTGGAATTTCAAACTTGATTGTGAATAGCTTTTCGGCAATTTTGAAACTTTGAAAAAGATTTCATAGAGACCTTCAGTGAAAACAAACTGCAATGAACTTGTATCCGAACTAAACTTATCTGATACCCTGCTTTTGCACACCGAAACAAAATTTGACAGCTTGTGCAAATGTAAATAAATATTTAAATAATTTTTGTTTAGGTCAAAATTTGCCACATGCTATTACATTTTCCTAAAAAAAGCTGGCATGCCTAAGTTCGTGGCGCCAGTAAAATCCTGCTACCAGAACGAGGAAGTTTGAGTGCAGATGACATTTTAAGTTGAAATATTTATGGCACGAATGTCGTTTCGCACGTCATCGGTGACGTCATCGCGACAAGGTTCTCTGCCATGCAATATGTGAACGATAATATTTATGAATAATATTTATGGGAAATAAAACTGGAAAAATTGACCCAACTAAGGAAATGATTATTTGACAGTTCTGTCAACATGTTATCAGAATGCAAGTTGATATTTTTTTACTATTTATGGGTGCTGACTTCATCAACATTCCTGAGGGTTGTAATTATGGGCGACCCCTAAAGTCAAATTGGGCAATGCACCTGATGAAATCACCCAATACCCCCAATAGAACTTAAAGCAATATTACCATCATCAAATTTCGATAAACCACCACTACATCCCTCTGATGAACCGGGTCGTGACCTCCAAAATGGCCGCCATTCATCAAAATACGTATGTCCCCCCCCCTATTTTCAAGTCCCCCAATCAATCTTCCGCAGCGAGGTCACGCACACGATCTAAATTTGGGCCTAAAAGTCTGGGTTAAGTTTAGCATTGGGTCGCCTGCTGCATTGTGGGTAAGTGCGAAAGGTTTCAAAGAGGAGCGACCGGAAGGGTGGGCAAGGCAGAGGTGAATTCGGCTGCTGCCTATCAACTACTTCCTTCCTTCGCACTCACCAACTGACATGGTAAGTCCATGCATGTTAATTCGTTAACCCAACTCTAACCCAACTTGCTAGAGAAAAGCATATGTAAAATCTGTTGAAACCTTCGAAAACATGTAATTAAAATCGATTACCCTAATCGAAGTTTGGTGCAATCGGATGTGCTGATCATAATCAGTGAGCTTAAGTAATGATAATGCATGGGTGCTCTCCAAGCAGCCATCTTGTAAATTCAAAATTTGATAATGAAATCTGACTAAGGTACATATAGAAGAAATGATAAACAGGCAATTATTTCAAGTTTTGAAGATTTTCATCTTTGAAAAGAATTGCAGGCATTTGTTTTGTGCACACTTGTGCAATTTCGTATTGAAAACTCCTTAAACATGGTAGTTATGATAGTTTTCACATGACAACTGTCGCCTTATGTAAAATCGGCTGTAATCTTCGATTACCCTAACCGAAGTTTTAGTGCAATCGGGTTTGCTGATCATAATCAGTGAGCTCAGTAATGGTGATGCAAGGGTGCACTCCAAGCAGCCGTGTTGTAATTTCAAATTTTGAGAACGTAATCTGATAAGTTATAAGAAATGATACACAAGCATTCATAAGATTTATTCCAAGTTTTAGAAGGATTTAAGTTGTGAACAGAATTGCAGACATTTATTTTTGGCAACATTGTGCAATTTCATACTGAAAACCCTTTAAACATGGTAGTTATGATAGTTTTCACAGGGCAACTGTTGCCTTCTGTAAAATCGGTTGAAACCTTCGTAAACAAGTTGTAATCTTCGATTAACCCTAACCGAAGTTTGGTGCAATCGGATGTGCTGATCATTATCAGTGAGCTCAGTAATGGTAATGCAAGTGTGCTCTCCAAGCAGCCATCTTGTAATTTCAAATTTTGAGAACGAAATCTGATAAGTTATAAGAAATGACACACAAGCATTCATACAAGTTTTAGAAGGAATTTAGTCGTGAACAACATTGCAAAAATTTGTCTTGCGCAAACTTGTGTGCAATTACAGTGAAAACCCTTTGACATGATAGTTTTCACACGACAACTGTTGCTTGAAAATAAATTGAAAACAATGAAGTTTTCATTTATACCAAAAGATGGCGCTACGTACATCAGGTGTTCGTTCATTCTTATTATTCTTGGATTTGATTCCTGGTTTCGACATTAAACCGTAATATATTTCTTAATTCAATGACTTCATTCGTCATTGAATTCAGCAGCTGAATGTCTGAAGATTTGGAGCAGGTCAAACATCTAAGAGACTGGGGAAGTAGTGTAACCAGAACAAAAAAAATTCGGATGAATGGAAAAGGAAGATTGTTGACAACTATTTTAGGATTGTCTTACATTTGTCTCCCCTACGAACTAGTAAACAACAATTTTATCCAAGCGGCTGTTTGCACTAAACCTCGTTTAACTGGCAATGAAACAGAGTTTCAGTCGAAATCAAGTATAACCCCCTTAACCGCCGATTAAATTAAATGGGGTTTGGTGCAACCGGCAGTGAAATTGCGCCAAAGCTCTTCTTGGGTTGCCAAACAAATGACGGAAGTTGTACTTTTGTTGATGGCTTAAAACAAATGGAAGACGGTATCAACAAGAGATAAAACAAACTCGTAACTCACAAAAGCTTTTCCCCACTTATGAGTCCAGGGTTCGCTTCCCCACATGACCAAATTATTTTTCCTATTTTTTTCGACCATTCAAACTCCGTTATCATATTAGTAATTTCCGAAAATACATGTATTAATTTACTGCGTTGAAATAATGCCACTGACTTGAAAGCATTGGTATTCTAAAACGCAATTTTAGTCACAGAATACATGTACTTATGGAAGTTACTTAAAGTCTTACAGTATATTTTAAGTACACGATGCACACGAATATCGCAGGGCTAGTCAGGAAATTTCCGAATTAGAAATTTCCTAAAACTTAAAATTAAAATGTGACGTGTATTTTGCATAATTTTATCAGAAATTATCCTACTGTCAATAAATGCATTTTTAAATGCGTTTGCCTTTCAATTACCGATAAATTAGCACACGTACGGTGGATATAAACGAAAATTTAAGTCAGGTGTCACGAAAACGATACCATATGCATGCTTAACATTCATTTTGGCAATCTTCGAAACTCACAACCAGGCCTGGCATGCCATCTTGCATTTCTTGGAAACTATTTATAGATACTTGAAATATTCGCTACCGTTAATGGAAGTCGAGGCTCGTTGACGCACACTGCTATAAATACATCGCAAAAGCGTGCCAAACTTTAACAGATTTGCAATAAGAACATGATGGCAACCGCCATGTTGAAAGTGCTCAAGTTCTGTAATTTCCTTCCTGTTTGGTGATGTTTATGTAAGCAATGGCATCGAATTAGCCTCACAATTTCTCAAAATACAGCAGTACCTCTGTAAGTTGACCACCCAGGGGTCTGAGGAAAATTGGTCAATACATGGAACGAGGCTTGCACCTGCACAGGATTTTAATTCCGTGAACTACGTGTATTGTACTTCCATTTTATCCCCATGACCCCACAAGCCCAGTTTAAATTTTTAAAAATGTCTAGGGTCATGAATTATCTTATTAAAATGTTCATAATACAGTACCAGTATGGCTAATATGCTGCAAATTTATCCAGCAATTACACTGTGCAGTAGTACTGGAGTTTTAACGCAGAAACATGGTACAAGATTGGTACAAGATGGTGCAAGATTAGAAAGCATATCCGGACAATTATTCTACTGCTTGTGGTAATAACAGCTCAAATCTCAAAATAATTTCTGCAATGATTTTTTTTGAGATTACCATTAAAAAGGGAATTTCCACTATTTACTACCAAGCCCTCTTTAAACATAGAAGTCCAAAATGAACTCTTCTAATCTACAGAGACAGTTACTGTTCAGGGGTGTACATTATAAGTTTCGCAAGCAGTCAATAAATTTAATCGTCCATGACTTTACATGTTGAGACCATGCTGGTCAACATACAGAGAGTAAATTACTATTGTGTGTCAATGTTCAAGTGGTCAATATACAAGATACAGAGGTAGTCGACATGTAGAGGTCGTATTCCAGACTTCCATTGGGTTATGTGCATGGTGACTGTCAGGTCAGATAAAATGTGGTCATCATAGGGAGGTGGTTAACTTTGGAAGGTCTACTCTATTGAATTTGGCTGCCTGCATTCCGATATTCTTACTTCAAATTATCAAATTAAATGCACATTACAGGGTGTCCACAACCTACCTTCAAGGTTTTTATACTAATCGACAAATAGACAATGGAAGAAGAGCAAGAAAAAATAAAATTTCTAAATTTCCTTTTGCAGGCTGATGACAAAAAAGAGAAGAAGAAGAAGGTGAAGAAGAAGGAAGATGATGCCCCAGAGCCAGCAGCCGAACCTGCCCCAGCCCCTGCCGCTGCCCCAGCCCGCAGTGGCTCCTCCAAGCGGGCGAAGAGAACAGGGTCCAACGTCTTCAGTATGTTCTCCCAGCGTCAAGTGCAAGAATTCAAAGAAGTGAGACTTTAACCTTTGTCCCTTGATTTTGCCCCTGGTGCATTGTCTTCAACCTCGAAACTTGCATTTCAGGCCTTCGGCTTGATGGACGCCAACAAGGACGGTATCATCGACAAGAGGGACTTGAGGGCCACTTTTGACGTCTTAGGTAAGACAGGAAGTGGTTGCGATTAGATTGCATTTCGGTAGATCTGCAATAAGATGGATTCGTTTGCAGGTCGGATTGCCAACGACAACGATATTGATGAGATGCTGTCGGAGGCCCCGGGACCAATCAACTTCACCATGTTTTTGAGCATCTTTGGTGACCGCATTACTGGTGAGTCAAAAGTTGATAAAGACTACAATAACTTAAAATAATGTGCACCATGTACATAGCATCTATATGCATCTACGCTGTAGAGATTTTTCGACCCACAGAATATACTCATTAGTCAACTCAACAGTCTCAGTAGCTGAGCAAAAACATAAATAAAAAATAAAGATTTCCAAATTTTAATTTTTATATAAAATCAAAATGTAGACTAACTAGAAATGATTAGTATAAAAAATATATCATTAAAAAGTTAGTTGAAATTTTGTTCAATATTGATATAGTAGCTGCCCCGTTGGTAGACAATCCATGCAAGCAGAAAAGCTATCACTGATTGCCTCTAACAAGGGGCAAGTGCAATTATGTATTTTATTATTCAGTTTTTAATTAGTTTTTTTTATTAGAAATCTTGTAATAAAATTGAAAATTAATTTATATTTTTAAAGGAACCGACGACGAAGACGTCATCATGAATGCATTTGCCCAGTACGACGAGGGTGATGGAAAATGCGCCTCTGACAAGTAAGTAGCCAAGTCAGCCAGACAATCACAAGCTCCATCAATAACACTGTTCGCTTAATTTTGATGCTATTTTTGTAAAGGTTAAAACACGACCTTATGACCTGGGGCGAGAAATTCAAACTGGGTGAGGTGGAAGATGCCTTTGACCAAGCACCCATTGACAAAGCTGGCTACATCGACCTCAAGGGTTTCGCCAACGTCTTAACGAAGGGTGTGGAAGACGAAGAACAAGCGGCTGCCTAAAATGTACGACTTAAATTAACCAGATTAAGTCATACTTAAGTACTTACTTAGAACCACTCTCGACTTACTATAAAAATGGGCTGGCTGTAATAACTAGCTATTTTTGTGTAGGCTTAACCAGTCCTCTTGATCACACTACACTTTATGACTAGCATCCATTAACGTGAACGGTATTGTCAGCAAACTGCATTCCAACATCATGCATTTTCAATTATTTACAACTGTTCAATTTTTTTTTCAAAAATGGTTTGAACTTGCGAGTAGAAATAAAATTTAGAAAATACGGAAATAATTTAGAAAAATTACAAACAGGAATATACAGTTAACTTTTCCCAAAATATCAATTGTATTGTTATCAGCGTACGTCTTTATTTTATAAAGAAATACATAAAGATATGGTTACCTTTCATTAAAATTAATATCTAATCTGGCCTTTATTTAATGCAGGCTATACCAAAATTTCACCGAGAAAACCTCATCCAGTAGCATTTACTAAGGTAAAAATTAAGCCCTAACAATTAAATTTAAGATTTGGCCGCTACTGATACAAATTGTATGCTCCTCACTATTGTAACAACATTAATTGCAGAACAACTAAGATACTAACTAACACAGTACTCATTATATTCAACACTTTTAAACATATACCTCACGGCAGATCTGAGAACATTCTCAGTAATGAATCTGCAGGGTGTTAGGGTTTACTGAATATGCAAGCTGTTTTATAAATATCTACAATATAAATACTGTCGTTATAAGAAAAATATGCCAATTTTTGTTTCGACAACTTAGCGCAGCATGGTGCAACTAAGCATCAGCCTAATTGAATAACGTCAGTTTTATTTTCTCCTTCGCAGAAAATTGCCAGATAGATTGCTGCCTCGCGGAATAGCATTTCCGGTAGAACCACTTCCGGTCCTGGGGACTCACTTCCGGAATCTTTCCGCTTCGCCTTCGCGTCTCTTCACGTTCCTTCTTTTTTTGTCCCAAATCGCTTCATTTCTACATTTTCAGACCGTCTCAATACAACTTTTTCTTTCTACTTTACTTTATCTGTACATAGTTAGCCCCGCTTCTTTTTCTTTGACCTTCCCAATTTCCCAAAAATCATTTTTGTTTTCGTTTTCTTCTCATTATTTCGCAACATCAGGCGCGTAAGGCGTGAGGCAGCGCATTGTAATATTCGCAACACTGTGGGGACTAAATAACAACCTCAAATAAACATATTTTGGAAATCAGTTACTTGGCTCGTACTTGTTTTGCATAGCGTGATCTTCCACCCTACACATAATAACAATCCAGAAATAGAGGTTCAATGTCAATGGAAGATGAAATTGCCCATCAATCAGTGGCGTAATATGGGGTGCAAAGGTAACCTTTGGCATTAAGAAATGAAAGTTTTCTAAAACTAAAGCTGCAGATATAAACTTTTTTTTGCCA
Organism: Kryphioiulus occultus; assembly: GCA_034687865.1. Classification (NCBI taxonomy): domain Eukaryota; kingdom Metazoa; phylum Arthropoda; class Diplopoda; order Julida; family Julidae; genus Kryphioiulus; species Kryphioiulus occultus. The sequence goes on along the minus strand of JAQGAF010005720.1, from coordinate 238 downwards.
ACAACAGTGACTTGCACACTTTTGAGCATGAAAATGAAAAATTTGTTATTGTTTTGTCAAAATTCATAAACTTCCAATATTCGAGGGTAGCTCAAAGTCGTGTTGTTTATTTTATACTTATTGGAATGTCCTATAAAAATTGAAAGTACAAACAAACTGAAATACAGTAGAACCTCTGTAAGTTGACCACCCAAGGGACTGTCACAAACTGGTCAACATATGGAACGAGGCTTGTACT
>JAQGAF010005719.1:0-11549 GCA_034687865.1 Kryphioiulus occultus | reverse complement strand
GGGGTCACTATACCTTATTTAATTTTTTTGCAAATGGTAACAAATGTACATGTCTATGTATACGTCTGAGTCTCTTAGGTGAAGTGTCTTGAATTTCCTTAGAATATTCTTGTGTATCCAGCCGTGCACGCGTACAGGGTTTGGACCAAGGTGTGCTCTTTTGAGATGACATGGAATTTTCGGAGGGGAAGAGGAGGGCAGGTAGTCATCACGTGATGGGGTGAAATGTTGCGATGAAATCGCTGCCAGCAATGGAGGGCACGGGGCAGAATAGAAAGTGCACCTATAAATAAATCATCCAGCAGGTAGTCATAAAAACCACATTTTCATAAATACCAGACTACCAATATAACTCTACGTTCGATTATCTTGATTCATGTACACGTGGCTAGGAAATGCTTAGCCATACTATTGGCTGGAAATCATTCTCTCATGCCTATGTTGACCAATGAAATTCGAGCTAGAAACTCACTGTCAGCAAAGGCACAAGCATGACATGTGGTATAGGGTTGAAATTCAAATACCCAATTTATGCTCACCACGTCATTCAGGTGGACACCAACAATTATAAAACTCAGAAATACTGTACGTACATGTACAGGTCATGTACTGTAGTTCAAGGGTATACTTTGGAATGGTTAGCTATATGGCTAGCCTAGCATTGGAATTGTCGGTATATTGCAAATGCCTGGGAAAGTCAGGAAAAAATGGATTTACTTTTTTACATGGCTGTTATTGCCAATTAAAAAAAATCGAAATTTGCATCTGTTTTTGCATTTTCAGTGGTCAGAGAAATCTTTTATAAAGCCTGGAAAAGTCAGGGGAGTTTAGTTTCATCTTTCAGTGAACACTAGCTGTAATACCGGGAAATGTCAGGGAAATTGGAAATCAGGGAAACGTTAGGAACATTAGAAAACATTCGACAAAGTGGATTTTTCGGTTATTTTGGGCTGATAAGGATTATTAGGTGTCTCCTTCTTGAAGTGACATCTCCAGCAGCTTCTACAATTTCTGTCCAACTATCGTTATCTATTCCAAGTAATTTCTCCAGAAAACCACACTTAAATTTCACTGCGTTATTGGGATTTTGTAATTTGCATTTAAAAAACCTGGATGCTCGATTGAGTTTTTGCGAATGATGCAGAACAAGATGTCAGGAACATAAAAACCCAAAAGCAATTACAGTAGAACCTCCAAAGTTGACTACCTCCCTATTTTGACCGCATTTTAACTGATCGACGGTCAGCACATTAACCCAAGGAAGGTGACCTGATAGTGTTGACTACCTGTACCCCTACTGTACTGTACCTGTAATTTCTGGATAAATTCGCAGCAGATTAGCAATACTGCCACTGGATTATGAACAATTTAATAACATTATTCATGAATGATGAATGATTACTGTAAAATGTAAGTACATGCTGTTCACGGAATTAAAATTGTCAGTACAAGCTTCGTTGCAGCTCGTTCCATATGTTGACCACCTCCTTATGTTGACCAGTTTGTGACAGTCCCTTGAGTGGTCAACTTACAGAGGTTCCACTGTATAATCAACAATAAATATAGCGTTCCTTAAATTGGCAAAAACTTACTGGTCAGTGGTCAGGGAAATTTGTTTCGAAACATAGAAAACTCAGGGGAGTTGAAAATTTCATCTCTGGGGAGCCCTGTAACAGAATGCAAAAATAGACCGAATGGGTTCGAATTCATTTCATAAGTGATTTCGTTGATAAAATGCACCATGGGGTCATCACGGTGGGTAAGGTCATCGGTATGCAATGGATTGATTTCTCGTCCCTAGTCTGGCCTAGCTCGTCTTATCGCCAAACGCCTAATTCAATTTCGCCCATATTATTCGTTTTGCAACTGCATTAGTGCCTAGCTGTGCAAAGTGCAATTTCGTGCTCAAATTTATCAATATTTCCTGTTTGCGTTTCGCTGGAGCCGAAAAACCGAGAAAAAATAAGGAAATTAAGAAAACTGATCGTCGTGTTTCCGCTTATTTTCTTCCTCGTATACATTGGTAAACTTTGTCCCACTGACAAGGACAAATTAAAGACATCAGGACTGCTTGAACGTTTTCTCCAAAATCTGCAACAGCCTGGTTAGTAGCCAAATTCGGGCAGTGGAACTAAAAAGGTCCTAGTTTTCTGAATTAAATGGCGTGCAGATTTGAATGGGTCTGATATAATATTGGACCGACAAAGAAAAGACAGTTTAATTAGCCTATTAATTCCCATTTTAAGAAGAAATCGCTAGACAATGCCTCCAAACAAGTTCCTTAATTCATATCAGTAATGGAAAAAATCCACTGCGGTTGGGACAGACGATGGCAACGCAGTCTGCAGACTACTGATAAGAATAATTATCAAATTATGTCGTCTATTTGTAGATTAGAAAACGTCTATTGGGAAGACAATGTATGTAGAGGAAGATGCTAAGATTTCGATGCACGGATCAAAACAGAAGTTGGGTTTCAGGATGAATGGCCAGTTTGTAAGTCCAGAAAACGTTTGTGTAATTTGGATCAGAGATTGCAATCATCGTTGACCTACATATAAATACAAAGACTCATTTTGGAAATCAAGCCTAATAAACTGTCTTGTCTTATCTTCACCGGTGCAGACATAGTGTTGCATATAAGAAATTCCTCCCTATCCCAACTTGGCGTCATCAGGGTGACCACACTCACAATTTTTAATTTCCCCGTATAACATTTTCCTGCATGTTTCCAGGTCATGTTACCTTAAGTTCCTTTGTTACCTTAATTATTTTAATTTTATTGATGAACACATCTGCTATGGAATGTGATAATATAATGCATACATTAAAATTTAAACAAGAATTACTTACTAAACATCCACCTGACTTAAATTATTATTAATTAATCATGGTATTTTTCTAATGCAAAAATTTCTTTTGGAATTTCTCTTCTCCAGTTGCTCTTTAACATTTTGCTTTCTCAGCCTTGAGATCATGTAATTTTTTTTCTCTTCCTCTTTTTAATTAGTAATTTTTTCTGCTTCTTCATTTTTTGTGCATTGCACTTAGGCTTTTTCTTTCAATGAACCGTGGTATCTCATTCAAAAATTGATGATTTTCCCTGCAAACTGCCTGTTTATTTCAAATTACAGTGTACATGATTTTTACCCTAGATTTTAATTACCCGACTTTTCCCTGATTTCCCTGTTTACCAAGTATTGAGGTCACTTTGGTAATTTTGTTCATGTAACCCTGGATGCCTAATACAGAGTGGCAAACAAATTACAATAAATGAAATTTAGCACTTTAGGACTTTTAAATTAATATGTATGCCATTTTAGGATTTAAAAAAAGGTATTTTTTAGAATTTTATATACATGTATAATACAGTACAATAATAAAGGAACAAAATTATCTGTATAATTTGTTTAGCAAGGCAATATCTACATTCAATGAATCCAATCTAATCTCCAAATAATGACCAAGTTTTTCTTCTTTGTTGAGATCTCTTGGGTATCATTTAGGACTTATATGTATGTTTCAGAATATTTAAGACCTTTTTGGGACCATTAAGGATTTTTTTAAATACTTTTTAGGACTTGGTTGCCACCCTGGCAATATATTAGTTGATCAGAATGCTTCATACATGAAGACTGTAGGATATGCAAGTTTTGTCGTCAAAATTTCAAATTGGAATTTCTAAATTTGGTTGAAAGGTGGCAGATTTCAAACTCCCAAAATTGTTTTATTTCTCGCGCAATGTTCCTTCTCTTCGACAGCAGATCACGTATTCCAAATAAAATATAAAATACGAGCTCCAGTATTCAGAGTTTGCCTTTTTTATCATGCTCGCCTGAGAGATTATTCTGTTTGATCCACTTTATATAAAAAGGCGAAACGTCTATAATAGATTTAGAAAAAATGGATTTTGCCTCGCTGAACAGAATCTCCAGCATTTTTATCTCCCTTCGGAAAGACGATAAAATGTACCATTTTAATAATAGGTGCACGGAAATGGCAAAGTGCATGGCTGGCTTGTTGGCCAGGCCTACTGCAATTCAGTCCATTTTCCAAGCACAAAATGGCGCACTACGTGCTCTTCAGCATGTTGCAGTTTAAGGGCAAAACGTCTATGATAGCAGCATGTGCAACTTAGCATGTCGCAACTGAAGGGAAACACCCTGTAAAGCCAAAATCTCCAAACTTTGCAAGTTTTATTTTGGGATTCTGCTGAAATGTGCGGACGATAGCTGAAAACACGTTTCCTGGGTGCATTCTAAACTATTTGAATCCCACACACATATCTGCATTTTTATAAGCGGATAAGCAATACCGGCCTTGACTTAGCAACATTCGAATGCGTGATCACTCATTCACCTGTACACAAAGTGACGTCATACATTGTTTTGAAACCTGACGTTGGACTGAAATAATGCTTAGTGTTAGCGAAATTCTTCACGCCAGGACAGGCTGTTTGCACTTTTGTTCAGTACCCAGATGGCCTACTTAATTTATCACAATATTTATTTGAACAGTGGATTTTTTCTTTCTTGGGTTTGGAAGTATGGGAACCGAATATGGTAGGGGTTTCTTCGCTTAAATCTCGTCTTCTATTAAGGCTTCTTTCCAATTTGGCTGTTGCCTGAGTGAGTAGATACATTACCTAGAATATATCGTGCTGTACAGCAAAAGCACAGGAAAAGTGCACTTACAGGCGCCATTTTGTTGAAGTATAAAAGTTTTTGGAGCATGGCAAGCTGACCATCGAGCTGTTTAATGTTAAACAACTGCATTTCGACTAAGTTCGATTTGGGTATTGAAGGTTTTGCCAAAAAAAGCAAAAGTAACTTTAAAGTTAAGCTTAAAATAGCAGAAGCCAAGAATTGGCAGGAAAATTGGAAAGACCTGGAATAGCCCGGGGAAAATGATTTATTTTGCAAAAGTTAGGGAAATTCAATATATCGATATTATATTTCCTTTCAGCTAGCTACATGTAGTTATTCGTTAGCATAAGTCAACAGATGGCAAACTTATATAATCATAATTCATATAAAAAAACTCATAAAAAGAGCGAAAACGATGTCTTGAGGTAAACAAGTCTATAGAAGCTAATAAATTCAAGCACTTTTGTGGAAGAAATCAATAATAAAATTGTCAATTTAAACAATCTAAACTTGTTGTTTTCTTGTGGCCATATGAAAATCGTTGGCATATGCATATCTGTGCATTTAAAGTGGTCAGGAAAATTTGTTTTAAAAACCGGAAAACTCGAAATGCGCATTCCTTAGGGAACAATGATACAGATCTGTCACTTATAAACTGAACGATGACCCACCCTGTAGTATCGTATTATTGTTTATGAAGTAAACTGTTTTAAACAAGGTATCAAAAATGTACATGAAGACAAAAACGAAGTCGTGAGTTAATCAAGTCTTTCAAAACTAAGAAAATCAAGTTTCCTATCGAAACAAGCAGTGAAATTGTAAATTTTTTAAACAAAAGCAATCTAAATGTGCATATCTTTATGAAAATAGTTGGCATACAGTGTATGTCAATTTTTAAATTTTCATTGATCCGAGAAACTTGTTTAAAAAAACCAGAAAAGTTGAAAAATTCAACTCTGTAACTTTGGGAATCCTGGTCCTTGGAAAATGTTACTTATGACCGGAAATTTGACCCACCTTGCAGTTTATCACATTATTGTTTATGAAGTGGGTAGCTTTTAATCGGGGTATGACTGAATTCCTAAAGGAACAGTACAGTGCATGTGGGTGGGAGTATCGCCATCATAAGGTGATAAAACCTGGATTTTCAGCCATTTCCGAACCAGTCACGTGTTCCAGTCCTGCAGTTTATAGAGTTGCAATCACGAAGAAAGGGTTGTTTAAGAAAACAGAAAAAATGCAATTCCCATAAAATGCTGCTGTCAATACGACTATTATTTCCAAAATTACCACTTGCTCGTAATTACGATCGGCCTTAAAGAGTGCAGGTGTGCTGATCAGGGCTCTGATGACGTAGATTTTGAAACTCTTGAAGGGGGAAATTGCAATATCTACAAGGTCGTAAACATTTTATGACAATGTTGGTACGGCGTGGCGTTTGCTTTAATGACCACTAGGGGAATACTTAAGTCTGCCTATATCACCTCTTGCCACTCGTTCGGTTCGAGTTATCCCCCGGTAATTTATTGGGAGCTTTATGACTCCTTCTCCGTTATCTATTACATCACGAGGGATTAATTCCTAACCCTTTCCTTCATTGTTCAATTAAAACGGAAAATGAAGAGCACAAACTTGCTGGGAAATCAACATTTAAAGGCAGTGTTTTCATTGCTTCTAACGTTTCAGATTAACGTCATGGGGACTGAGCTGTCACTGCCCTCCATCGGATGAGACCAAGCTTATTTCAATGACATTGTAAACTTTTATCGTTTCATAAGCATTACATTTGTTCAACCACAACCTTGTGGCAAAGTTGATACAAATAATGGTGTGTTGTGTTTGGGTCAGTTGGGTGCAAACACATGGGCCGCACTGCATGATGTCAGGTGTCAGTATGTAATGAGTCAATTCCAAAAAAAGTTTGAACAGTTAGGCAACGTGATTTTTTTCTATCAATACATAGTGAGATTGTTCGTGAAGTGTGGATACATTCGGATGCCAAATTCAGTCTTTGGTGGATACATTTTGGATACAATTTTGCTTGGACCCACTCCCAGCCCTGCATATTCGTTACAGGCTTGTTCCACAAAACAGTTTGTCAGCTTGTTCGACAAAACATCCTTGTGCAACTTGTTTGAATCTTGCTAATCTCAAAGTGCATCTTAAGCTGTCAGATTTTACTTTGTGCATGTAACCATGACATCCAAAAAGCGTTGTCACTGTTGTCATTACTGTACGTGCTGAGAAACTACACCTAGATGTTTCGTCTAACAGGTGTGTAGATCTTACTTTCACGCAAAATAAAAATCATTAAACTCTGTATCAGTCCCTACAATATCTTCAACACTGACGGTTTAACACCTAACCTCACCACAACGTACATTTGGTTAAGATAACAATTTTCCTTGAATCCACCTTGAGACTGCATGACTATTCGGAAGCTAACAAGTATGATCAGTTTTCCTCTAAACCCCAAACTCAATATTTTTGTGTTCTTTGCATCGAAGTAAACAAGTCAAAAAATAATGGTCCACTTTAGAGTATAGCCAGAACATGCTCAGGCACGGCTGAAGTAACCAGAAACATCTGACCTAATAATCCCGTGAGACTGGACCCCCAAGTAATGGTCAACTTAAGGTGCTCCAATTCTCACCTCCCTTTAATAAAAATTTCACCACTAATTAAGCGCTGTTAATAATTGATCTCAGCTAAATGGGTGAATACCCTGCATGCTTTCTTCTTCCATGATTTTCATCCATGACATTATATTTTGATAGCAACATTCTGTAGCTGTGTGTGTTTTAAAAACAAAACGTGTTTCGATACAGTATAGTGGGGAACCCGGTGCCTAGCATGAAGATATCAGACACTACTAAAAATTTCAATTTGTCTACCAGACACTGCCATAACTTCAATTTACAATTTCAATTTACATGAATGTCAAGTTCGATGTAGCATGTAAAGGGAGCAAGCAGTGTACAGCTGTAACTCCTAAGTCTAGTAATTGTAGCCTCCAAATTTACCCACATGCAAGGGGTGATCGAGGAATTGCTGTTTAGGGCGTCTTCCGTTAGCTTGTTTTCAAAACTAACACAAGTTTCCTTTATCTGAGATGGTCATATTGAAGAGAAACATGCTGCACATATGAGAACCATGTACATTTTTCATTTTTATTACAGCATTGCCAAATTGCAAACATTTCCTTGAATCATACTCATGTTGACCTTTCCATCAACGTTCATCTTCAATGATACAATCAAAACACGACAACCAACTACTACAGTACAGTATGTGTTACTCTATAGAAACTAGAATCTTTCTGTTTATAGTGGTTACATAGTCGTTTAGCAGTCTACAAACACATGCAAAGTTTTCTTTCGCGAAATTATAAGTTTCTTCCCACACGACTTTGCAGTTTACAAAACTGATAAAACCGACATAACAGAAATGTTTATGGCGTTGTGCGCTGTTCAAACTCAGGTTTTCATGCATAATATGCATATTTCCATGTTTGTTTCTTTCACGCTTGAGTGTGCCTAGGCACCAAGATGGCGGCTCATCAGCGGTTACCAATGCTGTCATGACTCAAAGAGTTTTCATTTATCTCCCAATCGGCAGACTAACTTCCACTTTACGTAAATAACCGTGAATGCAATGCGTTAAAATTTAAAGCCTAGTGCAAGGAGCCAAAAAACGAAGGCAAACAAGAATTTTGGTCATTTCGTCACATAATGAGGTACGAGTGTAACTCGAAATTGGGGGAAGGCTGAATGGCTGTTTGCACGATGTAGTTTTTTTAAACGCATACGATAGCTGGCTGAGCAGCCTATTTAATTACAACTGGGTGCAGACCACCTACCAGGACATTTAAATATAAAAAACTACCAGAATTACAGTCACGTGAGCGGCCATTTTGATATTAATGGCCTCCTCAATGGACGTGCTGGGCATATCTGACAGCACGAATATATCAACTGATAACGCTGAAATTAATCTAGATTAATTAGAGACGATACTCAGGTGCGTGCTAATCCGGGGCACGACAGCTGAGCATGTTCCAAAGGTTGTAACGATTTTTGCAGGGCCAGTGACGTCACCTGTGCCTATAAACGCCTTCCTGGAACTGCAGTTGTGCAGATTTATGGACCCGAAGGGGAGGGGCCAGTCGTTCTCCAATCGTACTACAAAGGCTCTAGACCTTCTTTGAATCCCATTTCGTATGCACGCGGGCCATATTGCACGACTTTTGTTTATTTGTTTAATTCCGAGTTGTCGAGTTTACGCCAACTGTTTAATAGCTCTGGAAAAAGCCAACCAGAACAGAAATAGAGGCCAGCACTTAAGCTGTTTTTAAGCAAGTGCGTGCAAGACACGTGTTTATTGCACACGTCTCCCCATAGACACCGAGCTAATGGTTTCAAACCCATATGCAAATGCGATTTTAATCGCAAAAGCAATGAAATATGGCTCGCCAGGGATTGCGAAACGAAATCGACTCATTATGCCGATTTCTAGCCCTGCAAGATCCGGTTCCTGCTCGATTAGGACGTCACGTGATCAAGTTTTATAACCTATGCCAGCCGCACGATCGATGCTAATACAGTACTTAGTGTTTATTGTCCTGGCAATCTTGGACATTTTCAATATCAAACTGATTTTCATTGAAATCTGCGAATGACACCCTGTAAACCTGTACTTCCCAAACTAAGCTTATTTACTTCATTACCCAAAATACTTGATACGTACTCTAACTAAGCCACTTATCAGAAAACCCTTTTTACCCGAATGATGAAATTTAGTATATTGTCAGCAAAATAAGTTAATCTAATAATATTTAGGCTGTTAGTTGGTACATGTTGAATGCTCTGTCCTTTTGCTGAATTTCAGTGTTGCAAGGAAAAATCGCTTTATACAGTTTTGAAAAAATTAACCAGGTCTAATTGGGGAGCAGGGCATAACGCAACCTAGAAATATAATTTATCTGCCCCTAACTACAGGCAATCACTGCCAGCTTGCGGGCCATTAGGAGAAGCCCACTTTCTTAAAGGGCCTATGTTGAAGCAGGCCAGCAGTGGGACATACTGTACTTCTAAGTACAGCCACTTTAAAATGCCCAATTTAAAATGTTACAAAATTATGCTTGGGGTGTACTAGTTAGCTAATGCAGTTGTAGACCGGCAGTCTGTCCATGGGCTCTCAATCATCCTGAAGGACAAAAACATCTACAGCAGGGTTCCCCACACCTGGAAAACTTGGAATTGTCAGGCAAAACGAAAAGTATTGGTTAAGTATTGATCACCACATTAACTTAAGGCACACAATAGCAATTTACTCTCTGTATGTTGACCAGCATGGTCTCAACATGTAACGTCATGTATGATTAAATTTTTTTCGGCTTCTTGCAAAACTTATACTGTACACCCCTGGGCAGTAACTGCCTTTATAGAGGTATAAGAGTTCATTTTGAACCCCTTCAGTATAAAAGGGGCTTGACAGTAAATAGAAGAAATTTACTTTTTCATTAGAAACTCCAAAATAAAATATCGCAGAATTTGATTAGAGATTTGTGCTGTTTATTTCCACAGCAGGTATGCTTTCCAATTTTACGGAATGAAGTTTCTAAGTACACTGTACATTAGTGTTTCTGCATTAAAATTTCAGTACTACTGTACAGTACGTGTAATTTCTGGATAAATTTGTAGCACATTAGCAATACTGGTACTGAATTATGAACATTTTAATAAGATTTAATAAGATTTAACAAGATACATGAATGATTCATGTAAAATGCAAGTACATGCAGTACATTCACTTAAAGGAATTAAAATCCTGTGTCAGAACAAGCCTCGTTCCATATGTTGACCAGTTTGAGACAGTTCCTCGTTTGGTCAACTTTCAGAGGTTCTACTGTACAGTATTGTACATGGTAACGAAGGCGGAAAAGGGAAAAGTGCAGCAGCTCGTAGCTAGAGGTGTCTGAAATTGTAAGTAGGAAAGAGGAGCCCTTTTTATTTTCATGCCAAGCTTCACATCATCCATTTTTTATCAGGAACGGGCATCGCATATCCGAGCAAATAGGACATTAGTTCGAGTTCCTCTCGGGTACACATTGTTCTCTGAAGGTTGACCATTTCAACTGGCTTTCCACGCCACTCAATTTCGGGGGCTCCACTCTATTCAACTTCCATCTTGCCAACCACCAGCAACTCCATTTTGTTCCCCTTCTCACAATTATTTCTGCAAAAAATACGTGTCAGCAACATGCGCTTTTTTATCTCCGCAGGGGCAGCGAGAATTCCGAGCAGTCACGTTTTGATATCTTTTTTCTTCTCTCCAATATAGCTGGACATGCTTTGCGCTCGAATCCAAATTTGTTTTCGAGACTGCATAAAAAGGGATCCCCCTAGCTCGATCCTGACCAATTCAATGCGTTGTAAATCTTCCTTTCTTCTTTTTATCTCCGTTCTATTTGCGGCCATCATGCTCGTCCCCACCAAGCACTGTTTTTTCTGAACTTTCGACCAACGATGAAACAAAAGATTTGTTCGTGAATCGTGATGGCCGAAACAAGCAACGGTTTCAATCGATGTTTATTGCCCATGTTCGCCAGAAGTTTGCAGTAATCAGTGGGTGGGGCTTCCGACCTTGCACCAAATCCGAAGATTGGACGTTCCAGAATCAGTGGAAAATTCAGACCTGGAAATTAATTCACTGGAATTCAGCAATTGCGGATGGGTGCAAGTATAGGTTCCCTCAGAACTGAAAACCTGGAATTGTCAGATATTGAAAAGGTCTGGAGTAATCAGAGAAAAGTGATTTGTTGTGATATACAGGGTGGCAAACAAGTCCTAAAAGTCCTAAAAGTCCTAAATAGGTCCTAAGAAAAAAAAAATCTCCTAAATC
>JAQGAF010005718.1:0-11552 GCA_034687865.1 Kryphioiulus occultus | reverse complement strand
TTTATGCAAATTAGGCGAATTATAAGAGGAATAATTTGTCTAAAAAACACATTTTTCCGATATTAAATCGGATATTTTGTTTCTGAGAAAACCACATTTTTACTCGATTCTTGCAGGTGGCCCGAATTTTTTGCTCGTAAGTGTATTAACTTACACTGACCATATTTGTACCCTTACAATCAAACTGACATTTAAACCTTGAATAGGGGCGCTACAAGAGAAAAAATATATTTTCAAATAATGTTTTTTTTTTTCGCTAGAATGAAATGGAGATTTGGCTGTAGTGCTATATTGCATCTCTAGATTCAAATAATGCAATTTCGTTTCGATGATTTTCGATCCCACTCCTCACATTCGAGTAATACGAAACTTTAGCTTTCATCGAATTCAATAAGCTCTATTAAAATGGCATCATTTTTTCGCCTTTTAGTAAGGCTGAACATATTTTTTGTCGAAAGGATGGGCATGGTAGATATCCTCTGAAATTGCATGTTTCGCACCTTTCCGTGTTACTCGATCCCGAAAATCCCTTTGTTCACTCGTGTATTTTTTTCTCCTCGTACCTTATTTCTCATAAGTAAATCGAAAAAGGTAAAAGGTTTTATAGATAGACGCGAAAGAGGCGCCAAATTGAGTTTACTCGGCATCGACTGCATTATTTTTATGGCGTTGCCTCACCGAGGGCATTAATAGAAGCCAGCCTAAATATAGAGCTAAATTTAGACACCGGATGAGGCTTACATCTAGCAATTTCAAATGAAAATAAAAGCCATGAACGGAGGGAGGATGGAGACACGCTCTCGTTAACTTTTGCTTTTGTCAACGTTGCCACTCTTCGAATCCATTTCAGATATAACTTAGGTTTTGTACCTGATTTCAGAGATTCATCGGTAGGAATCAGTGATGTATATTGCGACTCATGTATTGCGGAAACGCAGGATTCGAAAATACACAGGTGGTCATGCCATGAAACACCTCATCTCAGTTTTATTTTTGGTGGGTTTCTAGAGTATGTTTACAGTGTTTTGAATGCGAATGGTGCTATTTCTTGAAACTTTGACATCCTCAGATTTTGATTGATATAGGAATCTCATGAAAATCATTAGAAAATCGAGTATTTGTGATCTACTTTTTTTAAATTTCGCCTACGTTGTTTTCAGTATCATTTCTTATCTTTATCAGTAATTTTTCATATGAAAAATTCGCCTAAAATTCATTATTTTTGTCATTATGAAATTTTTTTAATATTTCAAAGAAGTACTCAGTATTGCAATGTTTGAGATCTATCGGTTTCAAATCCAATATTTCTTGTAATTTTTCAAAAATTTCACCTACGGCAGTCTCTTAATTATTAATATTGTTATTTTTTCTTACAAAATGTTGGGCTAATTCCATCATTTCGTGAACGCATCTATAAGATCTAAAATTTCCACCATATGGTATATTTGCTTGGATCAAATGTGTCAAAATTGTTTCTTGAAATTCGCTGGAAAGCTTGGAAAAGGCAAGGAAAGTCAATTGGAAATTTGGCTATAATCTTCCTTACATAAAAATACAAAATATGTAGTTAATTGTATTGTTGCAGATAGTTAATTTTTAATTACATGTGACCTTTTTTATTTAATAAGTTATGGAAATTAATCGGATTTGGTCAGGAAAAGTCAGGGAAATTGAGTTGCAAATTTCGGAATGAAAAATGAATTATTAAAAATTTTTAATTTCAAACTAAAGCTAATTGTACGTTACACGTGCAGCTACCTGTTTTTCTCGAAACCAGTTAATTTAATTGATTTTGATTAAGCATTGTTGTCATCCATTTTATAATGGTAAACAATTGTTAATTTACTGTACAACTAAACTGAGAAAGTCAATGACGACAGTTATGACGAAAAAGTTTCTTTTTCGTCATGGATTTTGAGGAAAAGTCAAATAATACGAGATACTAAAATAATTGTAGTAAGACTTTGTGGTTTGAAAAAATCCCTCGTATTCATCTGGTGGTCTAAAACCAGATGGAGCGAACTTTCAGTGTGGTAATTAAAACCCATATATTACTATATCTTGTAGCCACTTTTCTGAAAAATCCACGTTTTGAGTTTTCACAAATTTGCTTTTAAAATGAAATTTCGCTTGACTGCCCCTAAGGATGGCAAAGCCTGTTTACTTCTCTACAATCGGTGATTGCCCTCTTTCAGGGGCTGGCTTTGGTTAAATCTCTTGAATTTATTTATTTCATCGATTTGCTAATGAACGTCACCGACGAGCATCTCGGCCTTACTTTTAATAAAAGTTGAGGAGATTCGGCGATAAATACTTAACTCGGTTCTGCTGAAAATAAACGAGTTTTCGGTCGATTTTTTTCGTCTTCGACAAGAATTAATGGCTCTCGTAGTTGTTGTTTGGGATGTTTTTGGGCAAAGTATCTTTGGAGCGATAGACCACTATTTGAAATATGTGCAACGGGATTAAAGATAATCTCTGGTAGGAGCTTACGCAAACGGATATTTCACGCCATCGCTGAATTATTGCTCTAGATTTCCAGATTTAGTCACAAACAGAATCTTCGATTTTTTCCTCTACTATCATTCAACGTCGCATCTTCGCGTTCAAATTCTCGTAATTATTCGTCTTTTTTCGTGTTTAATTACCCGTGAATTAGCGTAATATACGTGATTACATCTGATCGACGTCGTATTCGACTGTGTTCAAACAACGGGTGGCTTTTCGTATTTTTTTTTTGCTTTTTTTTTCTCCTTGTCTGCTTTTAATTTCCTGGCTGCTAATGTCTGTCTACCTATAATTCGGATGATTTATTTCTGGCGATATCTGTACCCGAGTTTTTTGCATGACAAGTTGATCCCGCAGCTTATCTCTCAGAAAGTGAAATATCACGAGTGTTCAAAGTGTATTGAAAGACATTTTCAGCCTACAAGGATGTCTTGGACTTATTGCAAAGGCTGAAAATATTTCATTAAAATTTGGGAATAATCTACGAATATTAATATTTTTTCTTCTGTTTCGTAAACCTGCCTTTTTAAGCATGTCTTTGCTAATTTAAAGTCAGTGCTTATTACTGACTTAAATAGGTTTCATTTTAAAATTTGTGTTTAAAAAACATCCTTTGATTTATTTCCATAGTGAAATAAGCTTAAAATACATCGTAAATCTTTACATGTAGACCGATATTATTGTTAAATGCATGTGACCAAGCATCGGCCATTAATACAAAAGTAATTATATTACGAGATTGTTCCAAAATTTTTAATTTTAAAAGGGAATGCATTTCAAAATGTTTTAATTCCGAAACATTCATACTAAATGCATATGACCAAGCCTTGATACATGCATGAAAATAATGCTAAAAATATTTCAAAATTTTGAGTAATCTACAAATATTAATATATTTTTTTTCTCTTTCGTAAACTTGATTTTTAAGCATGACTTTATTAAGTTATTCAGTATTTAATACTGACTTAAATAGGTTGTATTTTTAAAAAAAATTCAAAAACTTCCTTTGATTTATTCTCATATGCAAATTAAACGCATTTCAAATGCACGGTCAAATATATTTCTTTAAAGCAAATGTTTTTAAAAATGCATTTCAGATCGTAATTAATTACCTGTATATTGCTAAATGCATGTGTCCAAGCATTTACTATTAATAAAAAATTAATAATATTACGAGATTATTCCCAAATTTTAGTTTTAAAATGAAATGCATTTCAAAATGTATTGTAAAATTCATTTCACAACGCAAGTGATGATACATTTCAGTTAGAATCATTGCTAAATTGCAAAATGGTAACAAAATAAATTGTAGCGGTTTTATAATGTATCAAAGTATAAAATATGGAAGAAAGTCTTAAGATGTTTGCTATATTTCGAAAGATATTACAGGGATAGCTTCATTTAGTCATTTCGGTGTTTGCACTCTTTATTTTCTTAAACTGATGATAATCTTATTATTTTTGAAAATATTTTATCGACATTATGCCACAAAACGTACTCATCCTGATAATTTAAGCACGACGAAGTTGATTTTCTTTTCTCCCTTCATTTCTATATTTAAACATTATAAGGATTTTTCCCTTATTATCTCAATTATCAAACTGAAAATGCTTTCAGACATGTCTGTATTTAATTTTCTTCATCTTCCTGAATGTGATGTGGGGATGACACGATTGAGTGAAATATCTGTCTGCTATGAATTTCCTAATCTTGTATAAAAAACCAGAACAAGTATAAGTGTACTTCTTCTAATGGATTGTCTTGCATGATAGGAATGATAGGAAAATGCTGATGAAATGAGAAAAAATGTTGCAATTAAATGCCACCAAATTTAGCAGAAAATGTCGATATTGGCCTCTAACTCCTCGTTTTCGATACGAAATCCAATAAAAGTATATAAGATTCCCAAGAAGCTGTTACTGTATGTGAATTCTGCACATGTTGTTTTTGGCATCAGCGAACAGAAATGCGTTGTTTCCCACATGTAATGGTAATGATTTAGAAATGCATTTTCAGACATGCATTAGAAAATACATTTTAAAATGTCTGCAGATTGAGACAAATTTAGTTTCAAACTGAATTGACAAATATATTTGAAATTGCGTTTGTAATACATTATGGAATTCATATTGAAATGCATTGTGTGTTTAGAAATGTGTTGTGTAATGCACACTGTAATGTAAGCTTAGTTCGTGTGCATTGAAAAATATGTTGTGTAATCATAGTGTAACCTAGTGTATTCTGTCTGCATTGAAGAATTAATTTTAGAATTTATATTCCATGTCAAAAGCCTTCATATTTCATAATTTCGACTTTAAAAAAAATCCCAATTCTGAGTTTAAAAAACATCGAAGATATTGAATAAATACATTAGAACTGGTAATGAAGTAGTTTAAATTTTAAAAAAAATATTTCAGTTTTATTCAATTCAATGCAGCACAGTTATCTTTATTAGTATGTACTTTCAAATACATCGTGAAATACACGAGTCAGTGCTGGTATATTTCATAATGCATTGGAAAATGCATTAGTGAAATGTATTTCTGCTTACATTT
Source organism: Kryphioiulus occultus (assembly GCA_034687865.1). Taxonomy (NCBI): domain Eukaryota; kingdom Metazoa; phylum Arthropoda; class Diplopoda; order Julida; family Julidae; genus Kryphioiulus; species Kryphioiulus occultus. The sequence continues at coordinate 6,489 of JAQGAF010005718.1, read as the reverse complement.
CCCACATGTTTTACATTACGCAAATGTATTTCGTGTTGCGATAAAAACGACCAATGCATTTGCAATATACCATTGCTAATGCATTTCAAAATGCTTTTGAAATGCATTTCCTTTCCATGTGGGATATGCCTCAGAAAACACCCTGTACTTCGTCACTTATAGGTCTGGAGTATTGGATTTTTTTATTAATAAATGATATGGCATTTTGATATAGGGAAACGTGACTTATCTCGCCAGTGTCAAATAATCTTTCTGCTCGAAAACGTAATTTGAATATTATTATAAATGCTGAGATTTTCTGGTAATGGTGCTGACTGCCAAATGCTATTTGGGCTTCAAAAGTGAAACCAAAGTGCACTCGTAATATTGAAAAATCCTCATAAAAAGTCGGATTTTCTAACCCAGATTTCTCAGAAACGTTGTGAGCCTTGACACGTGTGCTGTTTGAAGATTTTCGTTCGTCAATCAATTTTTTGAATGAAAAAAAAGTCCGAAAAAATGATATCTAGTGAGCCAACGTTGACTTTCGTTCAAGGTTTTTTAATACCCTCCTATGTGGAAATGCTGGTCAACCCCCACTAGTGGGCACCTCTGTAAACTGACCATCTTAGTATGTTGGTCATGACCTCTGACCAATTGTAGTGTAGCAGATAAGTTAATTTTAATTACGTGTGACATTTTTTACTTGATAAGTCAGGGAAATTAATCGGATTTGGTGAAAGAATATCAGGGAAAGTCAGGCAAATTGAGTTGCAAATTTTGACATGAACCGTGCAATAGTCTTTCCAATTTTTCTCCTTTGTTGTTGTTATTGTTCTGCTTCAACTTCTATTCATGAGTTGGTTTGTTGCTTTCAAGCAATTGCATTCGTTATGATAACATTATGAGCCATTTGAAAGTTTTCAGGATAAAATAGAATTCTGACAATTGCACTGGGTTTGCGAATGAATTCGACGTGAACACTTATTTTACCTGAAGTACATGTAGAATAATTCGTTCAGATTGGAACTTTTTTTTTCGTAAATTATGTCATTAAGTAAAATGAATTGTTCATATGAATTAGGAGTTCCAAATTCAATTTCATTTTATCGTATTCGAAAACAACGTAAACGTGAAAATTTAATATTTTTACATTTTTTAACCAAATTACGGTACGTAGAAATGAAATACTTCCAAATTCAAAAAAATTCCAAACATTATTAACATTGCTATTTTCTTGATAGTCTGCTCAACACAGATTTCCTAATTTCATGCACACCTACTGCATATTCACTGAAGTATTATTTTCATTAACAATCCTCGATTAGGCTCGAAAAATACCGTTCAATTAATTTCATAACATGATTTGCAAATAGCTGGAAACCGAGCTACTATATATCGAAATATGAAAATATCGTATTCCAAAAGTCTATGGAATAGTTGGGATAATTTAAATTGAGAAAAATTTAATGATCTTAGTTAATCAGTAGACCTACGTATTTTAGCAGAGTTCCCCAAACCTTGAAAACCGGGAAATGTCAAGGAAATTGGAAAAGCCACTTTGAAAAATTCAGGCAAATTCACGAAATCAATGTCTGTGGAATAAATTATCATTTAAAAAAAAATAATTTAAATTTGTTGTTTTCTAATGAAATTTTTTGTCTTCTACATGTATTACAAAATAAGCAATAAATATAACATTCATTACATTGACGTTTGTCATATTTTTGTATTTTCAATGGCCTGGAAAAATGTTTTAAAGCCTGGAAAAGTCAGGGAAGTTGAGAAATTTGGTCTCTGGGAGAACCCTCTTTATTTATTTTTTTTTAAAATGGACATTGCTTTAGATGAATGTTAAAACCAAATGACATAAAATCGTTTTACATTGCTTCTATGTTCAAGACGTGGATAAAATGCACACACGTTATGAATTTTCAGAAATGGTCAATATCTGAGCATTGCTCAACTTTTAGAGGTTAGATTTCATATTCTGGTTCGATTTCAGCAAAAAAATTGCTCAGTCCATTTTCATTATTTTCGCCCAACTGGTGTCATGTATTTGGATGTCCATCTTGTGTTGCTCTCTTTGTTCAAACATCTCCCTATTTTTAGCCATAACATCTTGGCCATCTTCAATATGTGATGGATGACCCTAACTCACGATTCTGACAGGCTATGACGTCATTTTCCGATATCACTGCCAATGTCCCATTTTTTTCAATACGAATATGTAAGCGCAGATTTTCAGTGGTTTTTCAACGAATCAAATAGGTCAGCGGAAATTGTTATGCATTGCTTAGGTGTAAGTAGTGGTTGTCCATTCAAAGGGTCCTCGAGGTCAGTGCTATTTTAAGCTTATACGAATGTAATAGCTGACCGATAGATTTGAAAGGCACTGTGTACGAAAAGTTCATTGATGACCAATATAAAGGAAAGCGTTTTGAGCCTTGTATCCATGTGCCTATGTTTGCATATGTATAGTTATAAAACTAAGGGTGAATATTAAGCGCAAATTATTTATGATTAATTTTAATATAGTGTTTTCAAAAGTGAGTTGTTGTACCCAAACAAAAGCTACTTTTACCATATTTTGGGGATTAAGGGGATTAAATAATGTTGGTACATGTATTATGAAATTGTTTATCCTAAACCATCGACCTACCTGGAAAATCTGGAGTTGTCAGGGAAATTGGAAAGACCTTCCAAAATCAGGGAAAATAAATTTCCTTTAAAAAGTCCATGAAATTCAACAAATTATTAATACATTTTACTTAACAAGTTATTAATTAACACACAAATTTGCTGTTTACTTAGGACAGAACCCAAAATTTCATATCTCACGCTACTGTATAATAAGCTTTAAATATTGCAGGGATGTGGCCAGTGTGATAAAGTGTGAAAATTTATATCTGTGTGAAAAATGTCAAAATTTATATCTTTGTGCGAATAATGTGAAACATTGGGAAAAATGTCATTTTATGTCCTCAATTTCATGAAAAATACACTAAAATTGATCATTTTTCAGTTTTTTTTTTAAATAAATGCCTTTTCTAAGAATCTTAAAATAATACATTGTCTAAAAGCCATTTCCATGAAAGTACACTTCAAATCCATTTTTGGTCTAATTTTTTTAAAATTTAGCTTACGGCATTTTCTTAAACATTGAAACATTTGTATTTACATCCATACACATTTTGTAGAAAAGTAAACTGAAAAATTACCTAAAAAAATAAAAAAAATAACCTACATGTACGTCGTTCTCAATATTGTAGGTGGGTTTCGATCCGTAGTTTGAGGACTGCTGTTATAGATCTTTAAATAGCTACTTTTTCAGAAATAGTGGGTACAAAATGTGAAATCAGCATGTGAAAAAATTTACATGTGAAAAATATCAGTTGCTTGGACCTGAAAAAAATGCCTGGTATTGCATTGTTGGAATGTTCCATATGTTATGTTTTTGCATTTTCAAAGGTCAGGAAAAAATTTGTCTTAAAACCTGTGAAAGTTAGAAAAGTTGAAAATGTCATCCATGGGGGAACCGTGTTATTATAGCGCACAAGTAATATTAATTATAAATGGTCACATGATCTCTTGGAAGAATTCCCGAATGTATGGAGCGCCGCCCTGGTGTCGGATTTCTGAACTACAAGAGCATTTTTGACATCTTATGGCATTGGCTGTTGGCAGAAAGCTGCTCCAGTTTTGTCTTTGGACGACTTATAGCCCACGTTTGGTTTTTATGTATTTCTGTCCGTGATCCCTTGGGGGGATCTCTCGGAGTTTTCTCACTTTTCCGTCGCGAATAAATTCATATCTTCGGACATAAATGCTCGTGTGGTCGGCATTTTGAGTCTGGCTCCTCCATGGCCACCCAGGGCCTCCCATGGTTGTAAGCGTTATCATCATAAAGCCAAAAGAGGGAAGAAGAAGGGGGTGGGGGTGACCAACTCATGGCCAAAATGCTAGAAATGATGGAAACAAAAATAACATTTTCGCGCTTTTTTCTTCTTCTCCGTATTGCTCGTAAATGTTTATTCGCCCTGGGTCCTCGTCCTACACAATGTCGAGGGGGGGTCCCGTGATATTGTGTATTTATTTTATTACGATGCATTTCGTTTATGTCGCCTTCGTCGCCATTATACTCAAAAAGTCCTCTTCAGTTTGCCTAACTGAGCACCATTTCGGAGGTGCCTATGGCACGCCCACTAAACTGGATTTACACTAACATAATGGTCGGTAATGACGTACTTAACTGGCTGACCACATGTCCGCAGGACGTGGGGAGAAACCCGAAAGGACGCAGAAATTTCTGGAAACCATTTTTGTTGCATCCTGTACTGTAGTGTTTCACTTGCTGAAGTCGTATATGACCATGAAGAGCACCTGAAAAATTGATGATACATGTACGAGTATGTGAAATAAGGTGTTCCTTAAGATCTGGAAAACCTAGCATTTTCAGGGAAATTGAAAAGACCTGTAAAAGTCATGGAAATGTAAGGGAAAATGGACAAACGTGAAGCAATTCTTTTGAAGCAATTTCCTTATTATGAGTTTTAATATTTTTAACTATGGTATAGATGAATCCTGACTAATTTTGAATTTTTCAAAACAATATTCACTCGAAGCAATGTCATGATGTCATGATTTTCAATATGTAAAAATCTCGAATAAGTCTTTCAATTTATTTCAAATACAACCATGTTTGTTAGTGTTTTTCTAGTTATTAGTCAGCGCAAAAATCAAGGTGACAAACAATTATATGGAAGAAATTAATAATGAAATTGTAAAGTTCGACAATTGTCCTAAATTTGCTGTTGACGAATGAAAACGTGTCAGGGTAATTGTAAAGGTCATGAAAAATGGATTTAGTTAAAAAAATTAAGGGAGAATTCAACAAGTTATACTTTATTTCATTGCCTTTAATTCATTTAGATTGTATTTTTAATTTTATAATGCATGGAATACAAGCTTAAATTGTAAAATTCATTCTTCAGTGCAAACATAATACGTTACACTATGCATTACTTAACATATTCTTTAATGTACGCGATCTACATTAGTGTACATTGCACAATACTTTCTCCAACACATACTGTATGATACCTAGCAATATGCATTCTATAACGCATTACAAAGTGCTTAAAACACATTTTAAAATGCATTCGGAAGTGCATTTTCAAGTAGATTTGTCCATACAGTTTGAAACTAAATTTGTCTGCATCTACATGTCTTATACTACATTTTTAAATGCATTACCATTACATGTTGGGTCATTGATTTTAGTTTAGTCGTGACATCATGCGGGAATATCATCTAATTTACACTGTTGCAGATTGGCGATATGAAATAATTCAAGAAGGGAGTATCGTTTGAAAAATTTCTGATTATCCTTGAAATTTTCGATACAATGCAATTCTTATAAGTTTTATAGCAAGGCACTGCAACAGGAAACTCGTATCTTGTCCTGAAAGTTGAATGCCATGATTGACATTCAGCATACATTTAGTTCACTTAGGATTTTTTTTGAAAAGAGTTCTGGAGCCCTTACTGAGTGACGTGGATTTCAGTGATTCTTATTGCAATATTGGAGCACTCGAGTAGTCTACAATCGTTTTTATTGTAGATTTTGCTTCAACGATCAGTTCTGATGATCACTTATCCTTTTTCGAAAACATCGGTTGATGACCCAACTAAAGTACTGAGTGTCGAGGTGCTTGATGTCAACAGTGACGTCACACTTAACCAAAGTGTACATTTAGAAATCCTTCAAGAAATGTTCCTTTATCGATTGTTTGAGAACATCACTCAAGATGTATTTGCGTTAAACATGCATTTGCCTCTTGGGCAATGAAACGTTAGGGCCAACCGAGTTGAAGCCCCAGGGGTCCTCATAAAATAGGAAGGGCCGGCCCTCATACTTGCTCGCCTACTGGTCAAGCGCAAAAATCGGACATTGATCTTTTCAACTTTTATATTTTTTCCAATAAAAATTGAATAGCGAGAGAGGGAAAGGCGAGATTCGCGATTGTTTTTCGGTCGTAATATTTTTTAAAAGTTTAGGACCCAGCTATGGATTTATTTATGCTCCGGAAGTAACAAAAAAAGGCGAAATTAAATGGACACTAGAAAAGTTGGGTTTGAAACTGTCACCTTCTTGGAAAGAAATGTTATCGCACTCAATATGGGATAACTGTTACATGTATATGTTCAAAATCGAAATTTCTCAGAAAAAAATTTAAATTTATTTCAAGATTTTCAGGTTTTTTCAGGATTTTTGTTTTATTATTTTTGCAAAAACAAATCCAGCGAAAGAAACATTGTCTGTCCAACCAATTTAATTTACTTATTTTATCCAATTTTTCAACTTTATTTAATTTTTAAAAGAATATTGATAAGTATTATAAGAAATTGAAAAGTATTATAAGAAATTGAAAAGTATTATAAGAAATTGAAAAGTATTATAAGAAATTGAAAAGTATTATAAGAAATTGAAAAGTATTATAAGAAATT
>JAQGAF010005717.1:0-11554 GCA_034687865.1 Kryphioiulus occultus | reverse complement strand
CATAGGTCCAGAGATCTGATCCGGCAGACCAGGTCCGGGGTCATCCATGACGATGTGCCTGTGGTGATTAAATGTCCTCCGGACTGCTCTAACAAACATAAAAGAGTGCATGGTAATATCTGCAATTAAAAAATTTGGCAGACTGGTACATTAACACTGACTCACCCGGTATAAAATAACTGCACGTAGCAGCTGAGTGTGCCTAGCCAGTAAATGAATTGAACCAAGATTCAATTCAACTCAGTACCTACTGTCAGTAATTTAATACCATGTGGTAAGAGGGTGTAGTCCGTCAACCCAAATTAAGATTTGGTGAGTACCACCAAGGCTATCCCTTGGAAGAGAATTCCAATGTCGAATGGCATGTAGAAAGTAAGACCAATAGTAAGAATCGGTATGGGCATGTAATTCCATGAGTGGATTGGCATGACAAGTTCAGATCCCTCACCACCCCACCAAGCCAGTTCCCAGGCTTCGGCCTGAAAGACGTCCACCTACCAGACGATGCCGTTTTGAGTTATCCGAGCAGACCGCTCGAAGGACTGTGCCCGGACCAGGACGCCGCCATCTCGGACAGAGCAGGCAGGAAAGCCACCTGCCAGGGACAGGAGTCCCAAAGACCAGTGAGTCTTACCACGAGCTTTCCTTTTTCCACTACGCTAACTTCGCGCACGTGGGTTTTGCTGGTATAAAGGTCTTGTCTGAGAACCCCACTCGCTGTCTCACATGTGATTTCATCTATTATTTAAACGATTCTATTGAATTAACCTGGATTTATTTACTTGGTTTTGCCAATCTATAATTTCCACAAACGAGTAAGAGGTCACTGATTAATTAATCAGATTCTTTCCCGTTAATGGCCACGTTTTGTCTGAAATTTGAAAGGACGATTTAATCCGAAATTATCCATGCTTATTAATTCCTAATGTTTTTATTTTTGCATTCATCTTTCGTGGCATACTGTATTGAGCACTTTGGCAGGGCCTATGAATACAGCATCGACCTCTATTCATGTCTAATTTTTTTTGAATGTCACATGCAAATAGGGCCAGCTGTGGTTTGCAGGTTTGGACCTTTACGAAGCCATATGCTGTGTGCATTATATTCAATGGTGCATTATTAGGTACTATATTTCAAGAAAATTTGTTGAGGGTAATAATATGCTGGTTCCAACTTGAAACCAGGTTTTAAAGATTGGACAGATGCGTGCATCCTTCCACCCTCCCTGAACAGTTCCAGAATCCAGTGACTGGTGAAATAATTCTGCTAAAATGGTGATATTTTGTTAGATAGGTGTTCAGCACTCCTGGAGAGAGTTTTTCAGGTTGAGGTGATCTTTTTGCATCTAGAGATATAAGAAGATGAAGCACTCAATTACAACTACATGAAACATTGGGCATTGATTTGTCGGTCAGCATTGGAAGTTCTGCTGACAAGTTTTCATTTTCGAATCAAGCATATAGCAGTACCAATTTCAAAACGCCAACTGCATTGTTAGTGTTAATTAATGCATTAACTTGGTTATTTTTATTTGTATACAATTATTTGAAATATTTCCAGAAATTGTTTTGATTAAATTGACTTCAATAAGTTTCCATGTCTTTTGGAAAACAGTTTCTAAAGCCCTGGTCGCAATTTGTTGCGACCCTGGTCCCATGGCCCTGGTCCCATGGAGTAACATATTTGTAACTATCCATTGCTGTTGAAGGATGCAGCAAATTTCTGAAGTATACCACAGTATACTTCGTGGCAGATGCCAACTAGCTCTTTGGGTTCAAAATTGTCTAATCCCTTTTTAGTGTGGATCTATGTCAGCTCTTTGCTGGGTTTGCCTCCAACAAATTTGGGTGGCATTTAGATGACCAGCTTAGATGACCTCTGATGTTGGCATTGATGATGCGATCTCTGGTATGAGCCACATTGATGGAGCATTGTTTGCGTGAGCAATGTTTGTTAGGATGTAACGATCACCTTTCACCTTCATTCAATTCAATTCAACTCAGTACCCTGCAGTCAACAAAGATATGCAATGTGGCAGGGGGGGGGGTGTAATCCATGAACCCAATTTAATCAACAAATCTTTTCGCTCTAGGGTCGACCCCAACATCATTGTTGAAATGAATGTCTCGAACCTTACTGCTATTTTTTGGAACAGAATTCCAACTAGAATTTTCCATCGAGGTAAGATTTTCAAAGAGGTTCATGCGAAGAGCCTCCCGTCTTGAACTCAGTGTCCCACTGGAGATCCTTGATCATTTGGGTAACGCTCTCATCCCTTTGGTACCGTCCAGTGATAAACCGTGTAGCTCTATGCTGAACGATTTCGAGTTCTTTTACATGGCCTATTCTGTACAGGTTCCATATCAGGTAACAATACTCAAGGAGGGGTTATACTTGCTTTTAGTTATCATCCTATGCACCACAGCTCGATATCATGTATGCCGAATATTTATCTTTACCACCCTAGATTAATAATGTTGAAATTAGCTAGGTTACTGTTCTCGAATGTATTCTGACTGTGTGCACCAGCCTTTAATTTCACAAGTGTGAGTCGCCTCAGGATGAAACGGAAATTTGCTGGGACGAACAGGGACACAGTTGCCAGTACGAACACCTATTGTCAAGGACATGATAATAAAATGCATCATACTACCAGCAAGTTGGGTTGAGTATGGGTTCCATTACCCTTCAGGCACTAAACCTGAAGGCAAGAATGGTGCCAAAACCCCACCATCCTCAAAAAATACAAGGTTTAAAAGAATAAACAACTCAGGGGCATAAAGTACTAAAATCCAAAAAGTCACCAATACAAGAGGTGATTTCCAGTACCATTTCCAAAGTTTGGCCCACTTAAAGGAGGACATGGATCACGAATTCCTGGATTGCACTGTGAAAATTTGTTGCTTGGCTCCTATAGAAGGAAAATAATCTTGATTGGATTGGTCACCAGCCATATTTGTAGCATTACATTTATTTGAATAAAGTGAGTTATGCTCCACACTGTGCAGTATATGTTCCTATTATGTGTGGGTCATTTCAATTAAAATAGAAGATCTGTAGTGCTTGGATCTATCCTTGACACATTACTGACCTCTGCACAGATGGATTGGTTCTGAAAAATCATGATGGCAGTCGTCGGATAGAACACTCTGGATTCATCCTAAAATCAGTTCAAACATTAATTTAAATAACAACAGCAAATGTTTGTTACACCCATCCATCTTACATGTTGCTTGTCAAAGATGGGAATTCCAATATCATCAGCAAGAGAAGACGTCCCTTCCTGTTTAGTTATTCGTGTTGCTTTGATGGTGTCATAACTCACCAATTGATAACCTCGATTGTAACCTATATAGTAACTGGAAGCAAAACTACAATGTCATTTTTCTGTCATACATATACAGGCAGAGGCAGATTTATTTTTTGCGGTCAGCAAAAATTAGCAATGTTATACCGGGTAAGGCAGAATAACTGGGGAGGGACATTTATTCCTTATTATCGAATTGTAAATTGAAAGTTGATGACTAATTGATGTGTTATAGACTGTCGGCAATCCAATGGTCAAGAAACTTTTGATATCAGAATTCATTTTAAGGGTCACTGCATTTCCGAATTCTACACCATTGCTCAAACACCAAAGCCACATTTTGAAAGCTGTAGAGCATACTCAAATTAGTTTAAATCACGTTTCATTTATTTTTTTGGCATCGTGTACAAAGCTAAAAAAAATTAAATAGAATGGTGTACAACTGACCCTGGAACTTCATTGCCATGCACCATTTTCCCAATTCAAGGCATTATGAAAATGCTGAACGTAAACCAGTGCACATGCTAGGGTTTGAAATATAAGGAAAAAGTGGGGAGGGGGGCTAATGGCCCGTGCCTGCCTTTATTCTCAACCCTGTGCACGCGTATGCTTTCCTCAAGATGGTATTATACATGTATATTTATAAATTATTCAGTACTCCCAATCAACTGGAAAATAATCCATTTGTTTGAAGGATATGATTGTCAGTAAATAAATGACCTGAATTATTGAAATATTGAAATAATTTCGGGGGTGTCATTTTTGAAGAACCATTAACATTGTCTTTCAGTGGACAATTCCTAACAACCTAACAACGTTTTTCCTAACAACGTTTTTACACAATTTTACACAATTTGTTGTTGGGTTTTTATAAAATAGGGACCACTGGCAGGGAACCCAAGGACATTTGCCTCTTTATCCCCTCCTTAATTTGGCCTTAAATTATTCACATGTTATAATAAGGCCAAAAATGTTGCAGGTATGCGGTATTTGTAAAGATCCTCATGAACATCTAAATTGGTTGGTTTCACGTACATTTTAAAAGCTATCTTTTAGATATAATATAAGAATGCGTATACAGACATTTTTGGAAATTCAAGGTCACCATGGTTTATTTGACACAAGGCGGAATTTCTGAAAAACTACGATCACAAATAATAGATTTTAAGCGCATTTTTCATTAAACGTTTTTCAATAATTTTAAAAATTAAGGGAATGTTGTTGGGGTTTTTATAAAATAGGGAGCACTGGCAGGGGGCCCAGGGACATTTGCCTCTTTATCCCCTTATTAATTTGGCCTTAAATTATTCAGGTGCTAATTGCATGTGCAGGCTAATCGATTTTATAATTCTATAAATCACCGAAAAAATTGGATACATACTCTCATGAACTAAAGGGGGTTAAAGTTCAAAGGAACTTTGAACAATTAAGTGGGTCAATTAAATCAAAGGGCGGCTAACCATTTTATTCATGGTGGTTGATGGTGATGGAATCTCACACCAGCTGCTTAAAGTTAGCCATGTAGGCATCAAGTTTTAGTGCAGTTGGGAAATTCTAATTTGGCATAGGACACTTACTCAAAGCTCAAAAGGGTTTACCACACAAAAGAGCGGGACCCGTAGCAAATGCTACATTTGCTAATAGGCTAATCTGACCCTGGTAACCACATTACTCCCCCTGACACGTTTTGGAACTATCAGGAAAAATTATATGAAACAATCAACATTGGTAACGTGCACCGGTCCGTGGTCCACGTGTAGCCTTTCCGTAATGCGGTTACATGGTCCTGGGGCAAATGTGAGTGGTATTAAAGCTCCAAGGGCAGTTTTACACCATTTTCTTTAATTTTTGGAGCTTTACACAGGATGCCTGTCCCTGTCCCTGTATACGCTACAACTTTCCAAATGTGACTTGGGGTGTTTGAGCAATAGTTTAGATTTTGGAAATGGAATGAGGTCACCTGCCATTTGATTTCCCATGGTCCATTACCTATAAAACAGTCATCAACTTCATTTTACATTTTGGTAATAAGGAATAAAAAGTCCTCCAATGTTATTCTGCCTCACCCAGTAGCAATGAATGTTTAAAACGTTCCATTATATTTGGTAAATCCTGTATTTTAGGTTGTATTTTTCTTAAATAGTTCAAAAATATGACTTACACGAAAATGAAGATGAATATAGTGAGTTGCAGAAGACGAAAGGTGATACCGATGGTTTTGGACGTAGTGTGTAACACCAGCGGCGTATTGTATTCCAGCAGACGGATTAATGAATTGGCACACTCTCTAAACTGGCCACTGGCCATCGCGTCCAATTCGGCGCACTGTGGGAAATTTTCCAGAAGCAAATACCAAATGAAAACAGGACACGATTAACCTAAACTAAGCCCACTGCCGTAAGAGCCGAGAGTTCTTTTTAAAAATACACCTCGCTACATAACGCGCTACAATTGTTGTTGTCTTATCATCCCCACTGCTGTTCCAAAAATAAATCTGGCATAATTTTAACGAACGTTCATTCGCGGAAAATTCAGTCCGATTCCTGACCCACTCATCCATGCTTTGGCACAACATTCGACGCCCACAGCTTCCTCCATAAATAGCCCAATGCAGACAGAATATCTTTTTTAAAATCATTATTCAGTTTTCTTTCTAGAAGTTTGTAAGCAACTTCTAGTTGGTGAATTGAATTGAAGTTGGTGAATTGAATTCAAGCATTTCCTGTTACCCCTGCTTTGATTACGCCGGAATTTACAGAATTCGTCTGAAAATTTGAAATCAACTAAAAAATATTAAAACCAATTGACACTTTTCCCTATTTGTAGACTGATTCTCTTACGTTTACTGACTATCATTTTGTTTTTATAGATGCTTTTGTATGCCTTGAAATGTTAAAATATTCAAATGTTTTGGTGATAAAATGCATGAGTACCATCTTTATATACAGGACACTACGATTAACAGTAACTATAGCTAATTTGAACAAACAAGTACATTTTGTGCTGTGTTTTATCGCCAGGAACCCAGTAATCCATCATTTTGTGATCTAGACTTTCTAAAATTTCGCCATATAGCATATGAAATGGGACATTCATTTATCATGTAATCTGCCTTTTAAATTTGTCAGCTCTTCCAATTCTTATTCATGATTTTTTCGCTACTTAAATTGTATCAATATATTAGTCTTGAAAAGAACATCAATATAGGTCGAGTGTAAACGAATTAATGACTCCCTTACCGTGTGTCGTTTTTTCCCTTTTCTAAAATGGCCTCTTGGCTGTGCTCGATTTTTCGTTGTGTGGTCATGCAGGTTCATCAAGTGCTTAAGTATGTGCTTGCGATGTGTTCACGATTAAATGAAAAGGAGTAAATATTTTCAAAGCATATTTGTTATAACGGTTACATTATCTAATTTTTACAAATGTTTTGTTTTGTTGTTACGTAAACCATGTAGACTTTAAAAAAAAATAAAATTGATATTTTCATTGCAAAAAATGTATTTGAACAGGATGGCAAACCTGCAATGGAGGAGACGTTCAATGTCTCCTCCAGCCCTAATTTCGTGACACTGGTTTTTATTTTATGGTCCGACACATTCATACATGTTCTGGCATTTCTGATACCATCACTAAAATGAATATTTTCGACACTACTGTATCCCACACAGTCCCAAACATCAGCGCTACAACCTCCATAGAGTTTAACATGGTGGCGGCAGTAGTGTTGGTTTGGGGCAGTGTGGGGTTTAGGAGCGCGAAAATATTCATTTAAGTGTTGTTATCAGAACTGCCAGAACATTTATGAATATGTCGTACCATAAAATAAAAACCAGTGCCACGAAATTGATTTTTGATTTTTAGTTGTTGGTAGCTGCTTTGCAAGTACTTTTATGATTTGACAAGTGGTGCAGATATCTATCCCCGCCTTTACTGTGTTCCTACATGTTTTGTATTGTAATGAGATTTTCTTGGAATTGTCTCCTTTGATCCTCCTCTTTTGGTTACTATGGTTTCACAATTTGGTATGGCTTTTCTCCTCTTTTGCGTTTGGGCTATAGCGAAAGTGAATTTGATCACGTCATAGTTAGACTTTTGGCGACCATTTTGTTTGTTGTGAATATTCATGGCGGCCATTTGCTCGCCATAAGGATTTTGGGTTTATTATGATTGGTTTTAGCGTTATTCCAATTCTCGTAATTCTATTCTGGATAGAAGAGTTGCCTATCTTATGCTTTTTTTCAAAGTATTTTTTTCCGAATTAATTTTATTATCGTTGTTTTTCTTAATTTTGTTTGACATTTATATGTATTTAGTCACATATGCGATTTTAAATGCATTTCTCATTTCTCGCGTTTTTATGCCATTCTTAAAAAAATTATGGTTTTCTTAATTCTTTTTCAAAATAAGTTTTTCACCTTACCTTAGGTTCATTATGAGTGTATCTGCTTCCCTTTTTCAATTGAATGAATTATTTTCTTATCAGTTACAAAATTATGGTTTAATTTGTTAGTTCATTTTATGTATTGAAATCTTCATAATGTGCATACTGTTTTAGTTTTAATCGTGTTATTTGTTATTAAGTTAAATTCTTCTCTTTTAATTGAACGACAGGATTTCTTTTATTTAAATTTCAGATTATATATTTTTATTTATTTGGTCAACAAGATTTAATGTTCTGTTTTAAATTTTTAAATTTATTTCTTAATTTATATCATATTTATTCTTTTTTATTATCGGCAGGGTTCTTCTCTGTGATATCATTTTACTTATTCTAATTTCGAATTATGTCCTCTTTTAATTTAGAAAAGTGTTATTTCATTTCCATTGTCGACAGTATAGTTTCATTAGTTTTGTTTTTCCAACAAACTTACTTTCATGCAATTAGTGGCGTAACCGGGGGCTGTGAATCTTTTGGTTGCACCCTACCTTTTCTTCACTCGGTACGGTGTCGTTCGCCAAGATCGATCTGATTGGTAGCGTCTCCTTCGGAAATGTTTTGGATTCCTAAAAAGAGGTTGCCCCTCTCCCGAACTGTCCAGCTTCCAATTGACAATGACTACCAATTGAAGGATTTCCCCCCAGATAGGGGGATTAACATAATTTTATTGGTTTTGATCTAGATATGTTGGGAGGGGAGCCCTATCGTTCCTAATGCTTAGCCTCTCCTTGAGAGTAAAGGTTTCTCACACAGCAATATTGCACTCCTGTAGATTCCATCTGCCACACTCTATGCTGATGTTGCCTCCATATCAAACACCATCGGTTGGTCCTAGATCTCTTGATGGTCTGGCCACGGACGTCAAGTAGATCACCTGTATACTGTCTTTGCTCTAACTGACGTCACCCCACTCCGGCATCTCAGCAAGGCTATGGCAGCAATGCTGTCTGCAACCATCGATCTCAACTCAGGAACACTGGAACATTGGGTCCTATTTTCTTGTCACTTAAATAGTCTTATGTGCTCTACTTTGGCCTGTCCATTCCCGGTGGTCACTCTTTGCTAGCTCCCATCCCTTCTGCTAGGTTGACCTGAGTACTCCTATCAAGCGGTCAGAGATCCTTCGGGTCTCTGAAAGTCTTGGGCTCATCAGGTATTCTTCAGGGGAGTTAACCCTGGCTTTATTTCAATTTAAGCAGTGTGAACTGGCCCAATTTCGCGAACCAGATGGCATTTTTATCAATTTGTAAGTTAAAAATCGACTGCGGAAAGGAAACAAATGAACACTGAAGTCACTAAAACTTGTTTCTTTATTTAACATTAGATTCTAATGCAGGTTTGTTTGGCAGAAGTATGAGAGCTTTATGTTTGATAAGTAGTTGCCAATTAAAACAAGTAGATACAGTTTTAACATCTGTCTGTTTACCTTAGATGCCTAGCAATCAATGGCAACATTGTTAAACTAAGCAGGTCAGCTGATGAAGCACAGGTAAACATGCAAAAACAGTCGCTTAGTTAGTGGATTAATTTAGCAACAGTCCTATAGGGTCATGGAGCTTACTTAGTCTCCCCTTTATTAAGATGCAATAGTATATCATCTGCTACTCCATTGGCCATTATCATGATTCGTAAGACGTCGTTAGGTTTGTCCAATGTTGTTAGCCAAATGACCAGCCAAAAAAACCATGAAGTTTACAGTATCATTAGACATGTAATCTGGAATGGACTTTTGAAATTTATACATATATCAACACTGGAAAAATTCAGGCCAGAGCCCTTCTGGCAGCTGGGCTTATTAATTTCATGCTTAAAGCTTGTCGTAATCATATGCATTTGAATTTGTCAGTTGCAACAAAATTCATATTTGCCAAGGAATTGCATTGTCGACACCATGCCAACATTAGATCAAAACGATGAAATGTCATTACAAGTACTTTTTAATATAAATTCATTTCACAACTGTGCTGATTCATTCTCACAAAGATTTGGATATGGTAATTGCCTATAAAATTATAAAATTGTTTTCCTTCATCCCAGACTGGTGCAGGTTTTATAGGTTTCTGAAAGGAGAAATGCAAATACAGTACAGGCTAATTAATTTCAAAATAATATTTTTCATTAGCTCTTGTTTAGAAATTACATTATACAGTATTTGATATCGTAATTACTCAAGTACTTACATTAAAACCTTGTTGTCTGATGTCACATACTTCATGTTACGTGTTTGCTTCTCAGTTGAACAGCATGCAAGCATCAAGAGAAATTCACATAAGACAGCAGCCTAAAAATAAATGGTCACCACCATGAGGATAATTGGGAAATGCACAGAAACATAGAAGCACCAGCATAGAAACCCAATACACAATGATTTTTATAATAATAATGAATGTGATGGTGATGGAAAAAGTGAAAACAGTAATACATGTAAGAACATTAGTTTTCCCATAAATATTGACTAGTTACTGTATTTGGAAGACTGCATTAGCTGTCACACTGATTTTTGCTATCCATCTCGTGCACAATCTTAGAAACCATCCACATATCTGAATACATTTACTTAGGGTTCATCCATAAGATATGATTGGAGGGTGGTGGAAGGTTGGGAAAGAAGATGTTAGAAAATCAGACACTGCTGGATGTTCCAATACAGTATAGGAGGCCACAATTCAGCTGGGCACTGTCAGCAAGTTGTGTTGCTGCATTTCTTAGATATCAGTAGTCAAATTTTCCAGGATAGTTTCAGCCTTATTTTGCAAAAAATTGTTGTTTATTTTCCAATGTCATTAATAATGCCATGGGTACAGTACTTCTTGTGAAATGTAACAAACCATATCACATTATTTAATATGCTTCTAAATCATGTTTGGCTACATAGAAAAACTACTTCATAATTTAGTGTTTATACAGATATTCTATGAGAAATAGGATCCAAGGGACAGACCATCATTCCCTTAGGTGACATAATATACTTAGTAAACCACAAAGTAGACTTATTAGGTGGGTATTTAATTCAAACTATGATTCTTGATGTAGAATATGTATTCGAGAAACTCAATGTACTGTAGAACCTCCAAAGTTTACCAACTCCCCATGTTAACCACATTTTAACTGATCGGATGGACACCACTTTAACTCAATGGAAAGTTACCTCTTCATGTTGACCACCTGCACCTCTGTTTGTTGTATGTTGCCTACTTGGACTATGACACACAATAGTAATTTACTCAGTAAGTCATGGATGATACTGTACAACGTGCAAGTATATACTGTACACCCCTGAACAGCAACTGTCTCTATAGAGGTACACGTTTTCATATCGCACCCCATCAGTACCCCTCAGCACAATCAGCCATGGTTGGTCTACTTGGTATTGTACTAACATAGTAACTGACCATGGCAGTGGAATACCGGTGGTTGCATTGAGTGAAATGTTTGACTCCACCCACTAGGAAAGGATCATGTTATTTTACCACTAACCAATGGGAAAACTGTGTCAGTAGGTGTGGCTACCGATGTTGACCTTTAAGGCCACTGACTTGCTGGATAAAGATGTAGCACATTATCAATACGATTATTCATGAATGATGAATGATTATTGTAAAATGTAAGTACATACAGTACATGGAATTAAAATCCAGTGTCAATACAAGCCTCATTCTATTTGCTGAACCCCAGGAAAACTGCTTAATCTATTCAG
Organism: Kryphioiulus occultus; assembly: GCA_034687865.1. Taxonomy (NCBI): domain Eukaryota; kingdom Metazoa; phylum Arthropoda; class Diplopoda; order Julida; family Julidae; genus Kryphioiulus; species Kryphioiulus occultus. The sequence continues at coordinate 112 of JAQGAF010005717.1, read as the reverse complement.
GTCTGGATTACCGGGTTTCGGCACCATTTTTTGTTGGATCAGGTCATTGAAGAATCAAACTGATTAAAGTAAAAACATTGCTGCTTTATAAGAACATTAAATAGTGAATACA
>JAQGAF010005716.1:0-11556 GCA_034687865.1 Kryphioiulus occultus | reverse complement strand
ATAGAGAAAGAGATACACTAAATGGAACGGATTTGTTCCGATGCGTAATAGAGTGGAAATCGAACACGTAGTGGATTCGAACTGAGGGGCAATCCATAAAGGCGTCTGAGGTTGAAGTAAACTGGACGAGATGGGCCCATTGTGCCCTGCTCCAAATGTGCACAACGTATTTATGTTTCAACCCTGCTTGTCTACATGTAGAATGGAAGAATGACACCTGACATAGCTGACGCAATTTATTCTTTCGCATATTTATTGTTTTTTTGTGTTTCTGCGATGATGCCAACCTAACCTACAGTGTAGCTTAAAAAACGTAATTTCTTTCGCTGCCCCTAACCGCAGGCAAACACTGCCAGGGTGCGAGCTGCTAGGAGAAACTCACTTTCGCGTTGTCAAAGCAGCACGGAGGTGGACTAAAATATAGGAAATATAGGCAAAATATAAAAAATATGGGAAGAATATAGGAAAAAGGATTAAAATATGGGAAGAATATAGGAAAAAGGATTAAAATATAAGAAGAATGTAGGAGAAAGAATAAAATATAGGAAGAATATAGGAAAAAGGAATAAAAAATAGGAAGAATATAGGAAAAAGGAATAAAATATAGGAAGAATATAAGAAAAAGGAATAAAATATAGGAAGAATATAAGAAAAAGGAATAAAATATAGGAAGAATATAGAACTTTTGTCTTAAAAAAACATTAAATCACTGCAGTTTACATGTACAGTGTATGTCATAGGCAAATTTTCGTAAAACAAAGCCAGAAATGATAGATTTAACGTTAATTAAGGAGTGCGCAGGCAAAATTTCAGAAAAACCGGATCTCAGATGATGAATTTGCCTCAACAGTTATCAGTGAAATATAGAAATATATAGGAATTTTTATAAAACTATAAAACTACCTCAAAAATATAGGAAATATAGGAATCACTTGACGGCCTGATTGTGTCTATGGCGGAGCACGGCAGTTTACACCTTCATGTAGTACAGTGCAACCTGTCTACAAAGATCACTCACGATGGATTGGCACGTGTCTGAATTTGTACAATTGTGTAATAAAATTCTAGCAAGGAAGTAATGGCAAAATTGAGAGTGAGGAGTAGAATTTGTTGGTCTCAACCTGTAAAGTCATGGAAGATTAAATGTATTAGTTGCTAGCAAAACTTAAAATGTATTCGAGATTTGTGTTGTTTATTACCACAACAGGTAGAATAATTGTCTGGATCTGCTTTCTAATCTTACAGAATGAAACGTCTAACATTACAGTGTCTCTACGTTAAAATTCCAGTACTACTGTACAGTACACGTAATTGCCTGATAAATTTGCAGCCCATTAGCATGAATGATAAATGATTACTGCAAAATGTAAGTAGATGCAGCAGTTCACGAAATTAAAATCCTGTGTCAGTACAAGCCTCGTTCCATATGTTGACCACCTCCTTAAATTGCCCAGCTTGCAACAGTCCCTTGGGTGGTCAACTCACAGAGGTTCTACTCTATTAGAAAAAATTGGGCTGTTCATTCAGTCGAAAATGGACATATCACACCATTTTCTGATGGACGTACATTTTGGATAGTCCCTTCTTCATTTTCTTGGTTTTCTAGGTCCACCGTTATTACGTCGTTACCGTACCACTAGAAGCTGGATGGCACGCGCAAATATTTAGCTAAATCTCCATAAAAATGACACCCTCGCCACCCCTGGCTCTCGAGTTCCTACATTTCGAAAAATCTATTTCGAAAATAATTTGCAAATCTTTTATGGATGATTCCGGTTCGATCACATATGCACCTCCGCGAGGTGCATCGCCCCCCCATGGTCAAACCGTCCACTTGTGAAGCCTCTTGCAGGCAAATCTTCGACTATATCTTTTTTAATAAAAGCAAGATGAGGCATCTCAGTGGCCGAGCTTCAATTTGAAAAGCATTTCCTACCAGAAGCTTCTTATTGCCTGGCACTGCTGGCGCATTCCCATGGAGTGGCATAACGCGAAAATCCGGCCACATACACATTCTGGATGTAAATCAAGGATGTCATCTCCATAGACGAGGGGGAGAAATATTCAGTTTTCGGCAACATTGGGACATCTTGGATGTGTCGAATATCTTTTCAGACCGACACTCAATTACATTGACAGAAAAAAGTGAACGGCAATGGCCGAGGGAGGGTCAATACCCCCCGAGGACTTTTGTGGGGTAGTTGAACGTGGTGCTCATCCAACGTCCCTAGGACATGGGCGTGACTTAGTATTTTGCATGCCCTAACATTTTCATCCACTTTTCACCATTTTTCACCAAGAAGTTAAGACTTGACCGGACTCTTTCCGTGTCTACTGGATTTGGTATTGCAAATTCCATGATTTTTTCATGACGTTAAAAATCATTCATGCCCATTAGACAAAAATTCCATGACCCTGATGTAATTTCATTACCTTTGCATGATCATGATGTAAATTTCATGACGTTTTCATGAGCCAGATGTAAATTTTACATTACCCTGATGTAAATTTCATCACTTTTCCATGACCCTGATGTAAATTTCATGACTTTTCCATGAGCCAGATGTAAATTTTATGGGTTTTTCATGACCCTGGTGTAAATTTCATGACTTTTCCATGACTGATGTAAATTATGACTTTTCCACGACTGATGTAAATTTCAAGACTTTTCCATGACCCTGATGTAATTTCAAGACTTTTCCATGACCCGATGTAAATTTCATGACTTTTCCATCACCCTGATTTCATTTCATGACTTTTCCATGACTTCCATGAGCAGTGACACCCTGAGGCTTGGTAATTTGTCCACCAACAAGGTTAATTGAAAGTTATAGTTGATTTTAGATCTCAACAGTTATTTCTGCATCCTGGCTAAATAAGGTTTCGAATCATTCCCTCATACACCACAAGTGAGATACACTTGGGCACTATTCCACACAGGTATGAAGTTGTACTTGTAGATGTACATGTATGAAGTGTTCCACATTTGTAGCTTGTACACTAATACTTGTAAACGTTTGTGGAATAGGACTATGGTGGTGGACAGAAACAACTTGATGGTAATGACGAGTATGCTCATGGCAAAGTTTTTGAGGAACTCATAATCAGATTTGACGCTAACCCCCGTGACATGGCGAAATAACTTAAGCAATTAATGAATACCTTGCAGTTTCCTGTCCGTTTCTGTCCGGTTCCCTCGCTCAACGTCCAGATCTTGCGATAGGGATTCTGCAAATCGAAAGAGAAAAACTTTAGGAAAAGACATTGAAAGCTGTTCGGACACTGCAGAGATATCAGACAGTTGCGGCACACCTTATTCAAAGATGTGTGAAGAATTGATGAATCTGAGGGATAACTGTGACGTTTGAGGATTTCATGTTTCATAAATGTATACGAGGAGCTGGGGAGTGAAGAATGAAGAGCACGATGAATTTAAGGGTAGAAACCTGGCTAGGGTCCTGTTTCATTAAAGTTTTGAGACGTGAGGAGTTGCAAATTATGGTGTTGTCGCCTGCTAATAATCTTAACCATGAGGAGTAAAGTGTGAGTAGTAAACATTTCATCTTCAATCCTCAAAAATGTGAGTGGATGATTGAGGCATGAGTATAGTGAGGACTTGAGGAGTACGGCAGGCTCAGCCCGGTCTTATTGAGTAGTTGACGAGCCAAATGTGTGTACATTTTCCATGGCTGATTGGGTCTGCACGTTACTGTAGGATAAAACCTCGAAAAATGTGTTACTGGGATTTACAATCTGCCTATTTACCTCTCACAGGTTAACTGTTTCCCCTTAGCGCAGAAACGTATATCGTTGAATGTTATACTTAATGACTCAAATGTACTGAGGGTTTTTAAACCATTCCTCAGAAACCTCATGAGGAGTTTGAGGTTTATTTCATCTGCACTCCTCATGCATTTTTTTTGAAACCCACCTGAAACTCATCATGTTCTTTATTCTTCACTCCCCAACTCCTCGTATAATTGTATGAAACATGAAATCCTCAAATCCCACAACTGACCCTCATATTCATCAATTCCTCACAGTTCTGTCTTTCAGATTTGTCAATTCCTCACACTCCTCAAAGTTTATGAAATAGGATAAGATCTCAATCCTCGAATCCTCACATATTTTTAAGGATTGGGGATGACATGTGTCACTTCTCATCTACAACTCCTCACACCTCAAAGTTTTATAAAATAAAACCCTGGTCTGTACGCAAATTTGGTGGCAAGACAACAATTACCAAAAGCTGCGTTCTCACGAGTTAATTTTTGTCGATCAACTTTCTGTTGAAAGCGAGTTGAAACGTGAGTACATGCATTCAATAGACTTGAATCAGATTTGAGCAATGATTTGTTGAATAAATCAAAGTTGACCACCCTTCACCTTTTGGTCTTTCAACAACTTTCAACTTACTAAAGTCATTCCATTTAGAGCACGTAAAACAAACAAAATCCCAAATTGACAAGCGCACGAATTCGAATTTTCGCCAGAATCGTGTTCCATTCCTCTTTCGCGTTCCATTTAATACGAATTTCACAAAATTACAGCAAGCATAATTTTGCTCAGCGCTATCTTCAACTGTAAGTTGCATACACATTTTTATTAAAAAGTCTGAACAGAAATTGAACAATTCTCCTTCAACATTTGTCGATCAATAATTGTTGATCGACAAAAGTTGACCCGTGAGAACGCTGTTTAACACCGATGCACTGTGTGCAAAGATTCTCAATAAATCATTGATTAGGAAAAATGTAAGTATCAAATTTGCTTGCTGGTGGGCTTTGTGAGCAATGATAAGTAAATTCTATAAGGCTCTTTCGACAAGATACATGCCAATTGGCACTTTCGGATTGTGCGTTCAAACAGGTAGTTTTTCAATTAAAGCTGACAAATTGGCAATCCCAATGTTTTCCACGGTTGGCAATCACGTCCCGTGCACTAATCTAGAATTAGTCGGAATAAGAGAGCGAGAGGCGTCGGAATGTCTTGCGCACTCGCACGCAACGTCTTCCATTAATATTCCTTCTAATTCGCAATGTCTTCTTCTTTTATTTCCCCGCCATAAAGTCTTTCATCATTTCCTATAATAAGTATTTTTAATAAGACATTTATTGAAGAATAAATTAGTGCCTGGCAAAATCACGTCATTCAAAAGGAAAAGCGTGACATTTAATTTGCTCCTCGCCTAACTCAACAATTAATGTAGATCTGTCTCTCCGCAATTTTTCCAACCGCGAAATGCGCAGCTGCCACATCCAATCCAAATGCTGCATTCCGACTGAGAGACACGGATTGAGCAAAACGAATGGATTTGTTTAACACTCGTTGCCGTCAGGGGGCGACTGGAAAGACCCTGTCATTCGTGAACCAGATACAGCTTTTGTTAAACACCGCTTTATGGCCTACAAGGTTCATACCAAAATTTGCAACTCAATTTCTCTGGCTTTCCCTGACCAAATCTGATTAATTTCCCTGACTTATCAAATAGAAAATGTCACATGTAATTTAATTAACTTTATCCGCAACACTACAATTAACCATATTTTTGTATTTTTCTGTCAGGATTACTAGACAAATCATCGATTGAATTTCCCTTACTTTTCCAAGTTTTCCAGGCACTATCTGGAAAATTTCCAGACAATTTAAAGGAACAATTTCTACTTAGTTGATCCAAGCAAATATACCGTATGGCGGAAATTTTAGAAATTATAGATCGGATCACGAAATGATGGAATTAGCCCACAATTTTGTAAGAAGAAATAATAATATTAATAATTAAGAGACTGCCATAGACAAAATTTGTGAAAAATTACAAGAAATAGTGGATTTTCAGGGTATTGATATTAATAATGATGAGAAAACTAGAGGGTGAAATTACTAGATTTCTCAAAAACTGCATTTTTGAGGACTCCTTTAAAATATTAAAAAATTCTTCATAATGACGGAAACGCCGTAGGCGAACTTTTTTTTTTTTTAACAAAAATAATGCATTTTAGTTGCATTTTTTATAAGGAAAATTAATGACGATAAAAACGCCGAAAGCGAAATTTTTAGAAAAAGTAGATCAAAAATATAGCCATTCTAATGCTTTTAATGAGATACTTATACCTATCAAAATATTTGCACCAAAACAAATTTCCAAACATTTTCAATTTCCCTGACTTCCACCAAAATTTCCTGGGAAGGTAGGCTGTAAAGCGAAATGCTGTCCTGGGTTCCACTCAAATTCTCAAATTGATTTCCGTGACAACATTTCAGTTATTTTCTTGATATTTTACACGAAATTTCACACAATATTAGAAATTTAGGATCGCGAAAGGCAACATTTTTAGAAACAAAAGATTGAGATACAATAATTAAGGGGATGCAGCGGTAACTTTAAAAAAAATTATATTCATAAATTTACTAAGAATTTAGGCGGCAGGCGAAATTTTTGCAAAAAAAATGTTCTGAAATGATGAATGCTAGTTGTTTTTTTAAATTGCTAATAACAAATAGAAAACTATCTCAATTTCCCTGACATTTTCACGAATTTTCCCCTGACATTCCCTGAAACGTTTTCATTTCCCTGACATTCCCTGAAACTTTTCCATTTCCCTGACATTCCCTGACTTTCAAGAAAGATCAGGTGTCCCCGTTTTGCTATGACCTGTAGCAAGCCAAATCTGAACCTCTGCATTGAAGGTTGGTTTTAAATTTGTAACAGTGCATGGAGTGGTGGATTCAGCAATTTTTCAATTGGAGCCCCTCCAAAATAATTCATTTTAGACAATTTTGAGAAGTTATTTTCGGAAATATAAATAGAGGACTTCCGCCGCATGTGGGCGAAGGTATCAGAAAGGCAATTTAATTAAATTTTCTGTAAAGTATACATAATAACCAAGAAAACCATATGTTACTTTTTAAAAATAAAAATTGTGACAAGTGATGCATTTCAGTCAGTTTTTCACAAATATTTTTTTTAGAAAACACGCTGCTAGAAAAATTAAAAAATACACAATAAATAATCGATTTCTGTGTATTCTAAAATAAATTCTTGATAGGAAAAGCCGACGAGTTAGCAACTCTCAAAAATAGTGTACACCTAGCTTAGTGCACACTTTGGACCTCAATGAAACGTCAAGGACTTCAATGTAAATTAAACATTGGGAATCACAGAAGTCATAAAGGTACTGAGCATTCAAGGACTTCAAGACATCCCAAGTCAAAAGTCACGAAGGTAATGGGGCTTCAAATACCTATGGAATATCAACAGAAGGCAAGAACTTTCCGACTTCACATAACTCAGGAAGTCCTTTAAGTCCCATTGAAGTCTTACTGAAGTCCCACGAAATTTCTTTGAAGCCCCGCTTCAGTCATTCAAGTCTGTGAAGGTTCTTGAAGTCTGGCAAAACTTTTGAAACATGCAACCTGTGAACGAGGATGGCCTTGCCAGGACTTGAAGTGACTTCAAGAAATTTACCAAGATTTTAATGACTTCAATGGGACTTCGATTAATGCAGAGGGATGAACCAAAAACTACACTTGATTTCAGTTGTAAACACATTGTGAAAATTCCATTTTTAATAATGAACGAAAATCGAGAGACGTCATTTTTTATTTTGTGATCTCAAATGACTTTTCTGGGAATTTTCGTAAAGAGCAAGTTTGGGTCCAAACTTGGTTGCATTATTTGCATGGTATTCAACATTGGAATGCACTTCCAAAGGATATCCTAAGTCTATTAGAAATTAAATTTAGAAGTGTCAGCTAGATGGCGCTACTCGTTGAAGTCCTTAATGTGTCGACTTCGGATTACATTTGTCAGAGCAAGCTTTCAGATGTTTCAAGCAATAATTGTCCACGTAATAGGGAATATTTCTCGGATGTGCAGGGTAATAAAATCCTGCAATTTTTATAAAAAAATAATAAAAATAAGCGAAATTGTTATAGGGGTTGTTGGATGCTCTATTTTAACGGCTGAGAATGAACGCTAGCCTGGTGTAACCGAGTCTGGAAAAATGATCCATACATTTCTTGTACAATTGTAAGGAAGCCGAGCGTGAAATTGCATAAAGTTGTGCGGAGTTAAGTACTGTGTAGGAATGAAAATGAGAAATATTCAACTCAAATGTAATTGGTGTGCTCACACATTGTTATCGGCCCTAATGCTGTTTCCTGTCAGGGTATGCTTCTATGTCTGTATGTTTGGGTGTCAATGGTAAGGTCCAACTTCCCTTTAAGCACAATGGGACAAGCTAACGACATACCAATATGCACTGGTTTTGGAAAAAACATGTTTAATAACACTTTTTTACAAGTTTTTTGCCCTTACAATATAAAGCAATTTTTCAATTCCATCCAACGGAATAATTCCTAATAACATTAAAAACAATATTGACAAGTCGAAATCATGTTATTGGAATGTAATCGACAAGATTTGACATGTTTCTGAAATATACGTTTATGGAAGAGGTTTTAATTTGTTAGTTTCGTCTCTCGCAATCAGATGTTTTCCAGGGTAGTACTATTCCGAAAGATATTTAGGTAAACGTTAGGATAAAACAACAGCGTTTTAAATATGCTAATTTAAATTTCACATTGCTTATAATGGAGGCATTTCATGAAACTTTCATATTTTGGGCATATTTTTTGAAGAATTTAAGTTCCATTGTATCATTTGTCAACACGTCGCCCACATGGTACAGTGTAATGCATTTAGAAATGTATTAGAAGACATGCATTGAAAAATACATTTTATAATGTCTGTAGATCGAGACAAATTTCAAGCTGTATTGACAAATATATTTGAACATGCATTTCCGAATGCATTTTTAAATTGAGTTTTTCAGCAGTTTGTACTGCATAACGGCTAAAACAACAAGAGATAATGGAATGCATAATGCATAAATGTACACGTAGTTTATGTACATTGAAGAATATGTTGTGTAATGTATTCTTGTTGCATTGAAGAATGCATTTTACAATTTATATTCCATGCATTATATGTCAAAAGCATTGCTAATTTTCATACTTTCAGGGTTTAAAAAACCCCAATTCTGAATTTTAAAAACAAAATATTCAATTAATAAATTAGAACTAGTATTGAAATAGAGTTTAAAATTCAAAGTCAGTATATTTTAATATTGTATTGTAAAATGCTTTAGTGAAATGCATTTTTGTTTATATTACCAAATGTATTTTGTGTTGCGATAAAATCGACCAATGCATTTGCAATATATTTTGCAATTCGTAATGCATTTCAAGGGCACTTCCTTTTCATGCGGGTGGAAGTTATGAAAAAGTCATGAAATTTACATCAGGGTCATGAAAAAGCCATGAAATTTATAATAGGGTAATGGGATTTTTGGATGTACATTGTCATGTATTTCCGCAAAAATTTTGGCCAATAATCATGTCGCCACAGTGGTAGATAATGTTTCTGAAAATCGCTATTTAGTCATGACAAAACTTGAACGGCTCCATATTCTAACAGACATGGAACATTTTTTGAAGTCATGGAAAAGTCATGGAATTTACAAAATATTTTGCAATTCGTAATGCATTTCATTTCCATGTAGGCAACGAATGGCATCCCCACCGCTACAAGGAACTATAAATTCCAACCTATAGGACAACCTTTAGACAACCTTAGCATTTTTTCCAGAAAAGGTTGAATTTCTGGCCATGTCCCGATGGTGTCATCAAAATTAAAGGCAATTTAATATCGACCAATCGCCCAAGCGGTCAATTTCCATGCTGTTAACGGCGTTAATTACACCAGATACCGGACTGAGAAAATTAGCAAGAAACGAGTGAATTTATCGGGTTTTGGTCGAAAAATGCCTAATGAGTGCCATTACCCGTTTCGCGCATAACAAATAATTATAAACGCAACGGCGCTTCTGGCAGCGGCAGCCAACCGAACTCGTTAATTGCGCACGCCTTGGCGCATCCGTTAAATCGGCGATTTTCCCAAATTAACAATTTTCTTTTTTCTCAAAAACATACGTATTGGCTGTTGTCACACAATAATGTAGGCCTAGTTCGCGTCAAGTCGTTTCTCGATCGAACGAAGCAACGACGATTCGAGAAACAAACAGAAACAAAATCATTAGCACGTCATTAACACAACTCATTAACCCTGCTGGGATTTTTTCCAGCTAGCGCCTTGTCGACTTAATTGAACCAACTTACCGAAGCAATTTATCACCGCACGCAGCCTTTTGCATCGAACACGTGTTTGTGGACAATTAGAGAAACGATCTCTTGTCGCCCAACTCAAATCGAACGTCTGCGGAATTCGAATGGGCGAGTACAGGGTGTCCGCAGCAGACCCCAGCGCCATCTATGACGCATTTGGCGCAACTCACAACCGGAAAAGGCGTTGAAAAGCGGAGCACGTTTGGAATTTAGAACGTGTTGGGCACAACACAGGATTTTGGAAACCGAAAGGATAAACCCGTTCATTTCAATTGAATTATATTGAATTATGGGAAATTCGAGTATTGTGTCATCAGAAAATCGTAGAAAATCCCCAGGGTCTCCATTCGTCATCATCCCTTAAGAGTCTTAACAGCTTGTGAAGTCAGGTGTACATGCTGAGTGAAAACCCATTGAAGTCTGTGAGACTTTTCCTGCCAAACTGTCTCACCAGGTCCTCGCAGACCCAAAAAGTCATTGCAGTACCAATGATGACATTGAAGTCTCACTGAAATCTTTGAAGACCCACTGAAGTCATTTAAGTCCGATATGCATCAATGAGGGTATATGAAGGTCGTGGAGCTACTGCATGTCCGGGTGTTTCCAGCCACGCTCACAGACTGGCGATTTCAGGAATTTTGCCGGACTTCAATTGAATTTCAGTTGGACTTCAAGGACTTACTTCAGGGGCTTACTAGGACTTACTTCGAGGACTTACTAGGGGGTATTCATGGACTTCATGCCTTCAATGAGAGTTCAAGGACTTCCCTACTTCAATGAGACTTTAAGGAGTTACTGGTTTGAATGACAATTCAGGGCTTTCCTGACTTTACAGTAGTCACGAAGAAAGTGGGACTTCAAGGACTTCAATGGGACTTCCTGACTTCACTGAGACTTCCTGACTTCTCTGAGACTTCCTGACATCACTGAGACTTCCTGACTTCACATCAGTCATGAAGGCATTGGGACTCAAGGACTCCACTAATTCAATGAGACTTCAAGGACTTCCCTAATTCAATAAGACTTCAAGGACTACCCTAATTCAATGAGACTTCAAAGAACATTCTAACTTCAATGAGACTTTAAGAACATCCTAACTTCAATGAGACTTCAAGAACATTCTGGTTTCAATGAGACTTCAAGAACATCCTGAATTCAATGAGACTTCAAGAACATCCTGAATTCAATGAGACTTCAAGAACATCCTGACTTCAATGAGACTTCAAGAACATCCTGACTTCAATGAGACTTCAAGAACATCCTGACTTCAATGAGACTTCAAGAACATCCTGACTTCAATGAGACTTCAAGAACATCCTGACTTCAATGAGACTTCAAGAACATCCTGACTTCAATGAGACTTCAAGAACA
>JAQGAF010005715.1:0-11558 GCA_034687865.1 Kryphioiulus occultus | reverse complement strand
TGTCTCAATCTACATGTATTTTGAAATACATTTCAAAATGCATTGCATATTATGTATTTCGAAATGCATTTCTTTTCCATGTGGGTATACAGGTACTTGAAACCTGGAAGTACTACATGATGTGATACGTTGCACTTGGTTTGATTTTGCGCAAATATAACCAAAAAGTAAAATTCTCTGGCTTTTTAATTGCAAAAATTAAAAAAGTTCAAAATAATGGGCTTTTTTTTCTCGTAAGTTTCCACACAGCAGATATTATGTGAGCTTTTCTCCTCAAAAGCTGATTTTGTGGTATTTAAAAGTTGATTGGTTTTACATATATTTCCAAATCATTTACACTTTGTTTGGTAATATTAGTAATTTAAGAACGCTGTATGTGACATTTTTTGGAAACTCAAGATGGCCGATGAATGATTTTGCATAAGGTTTCTACGAAAAACATTAATAGCAACGTTAATAATTAAGAAAACTCCTTAGGCAGTTTTATTTTTAAAAACTACCACAAAGAATGGATTTTTCATATATTTTCCTTAATGTTTTTTGGGAAATGGTAATTAGGGTAATTATGGGAAAATGTTCTTGAACTTGATCAATAATGCATTTTATGGCCATTTTGAGATTTTCATATTTATTAACAATGTCGGAAACATGGGAAAACATTTTTCAAGAAATACCACATTTGGTACAATTTGATCAAAATCAATTTCAGACATAGTGATACCATAGGGTGCACTAAATGCAGTATTTGCCTGAAAAATGAAATCAGTAACGCCATAACTAAAATATTTTTAGAAAAAATAATCACAAAAGATGAATTTTTGCCATTGATTCTGTAAACAATTCATAAAACGTTATCCAAATTCTAGATATTGTAACACACTTATTTTATAAAGATCAATTTTTACCATTAATTCTGTAAACAATTCATAAGACATTCAAATTCTAGATTTTGTAACACACTTATTTTCAAGTAATTGACGCCTGAAATGAATGCAAAAAGCACAATTCTTTGTTTAGGAATCCACTATAACAATAAGTGTCTAGAATGTGAAAATTTTTCTTCTAAAAAACACATTTTGTAGTTTCATATCATGCAAGCAATTCCAAACCCCATGGCAATATTTCGTGTTGCCCCAAATGCGCAATAGATGGCGCTGGGATCTTCAAATGTTCAAATGCGTATCTCCAGGCGCCATCTTGGGGCTCAAACCCTATTGGCACCAATGTAAATAAATGACTATGAGGTTTGAAAACGGAATTTTCAATTTCATTCCACTGGCTTTCGACTGATATCCAAAGTTATTGAAAAATAAGCGAAAACTCGTGGAGTAAACACGCTGTTGTTGGATTATTTGGGCCAAGGCCAAAATGGCTGCCACATCCATCAAAGCTAAACCTTATAATGCCTCGTTAGTTTTATTGCTGTTCCCAACAGCTGCTCATCAATGACGTGCTAATTATTCCGTGCCATACGTGCACGTGCTGGCCTCGTGCCCTTGCCATGTCGTTCTATTTAAACAACTGGCACGTTGCAGGTATTTTCAGAATCGTTTCAGCAGGAGTCGCAACATGGCCGCCCTGAAATCAGCTCTTATCTTGTTTGTCGTGATGATCGCCTTTACCAATGTCTTAGTAGCTGTTGGGGGGCTAGTTGGGGGCTGGATAGCAGCTGACCCCAATGACCCTGGGACGGTGAAAGCTGAAAATGCTGCCCGTGCCAAAATTCAGGAGAAAACTGGTGCGTGCAATGAGGGAATCACAGTCACTAAGCGAGAGAAACAGGTGAGTTTTACAACATTTCATACAAATTATTTTGTGAAACACTAAATCATTAAAATGGTGGATTCCAGTGGATTTTTTTGAATTAATTTACAAATAAGGCGTCACACAAACGCGCAAAAAACTGTGCTGTTATTGCAGGCATGAAGCCAGTGTGAAAAATGTGCAAAATTTTTGGTTAAAAATGATAATTGATGTGAAAAATTCATTGGAAATGAATTTCATAAGAAATCCGGCCATTCAGGTTCTTAATTTCATAAAAACGTACTAAAATTTGATTATTTTTATCAGATTTAAAAAAAAAATTGCCATCACAAAATCGTGAATCTGTGACCCCCTCCAAGTGATGGCATACGCATTGACCGAAAAGATATAGTATTTAGCGCAATTTATATCAAACTTTTTAGCGAAAATTGATAGATTTTAGTCAAACACAATTTTAACAAAAAATTATGACAATACTTGAACGTAATCATCTGGTTGGCGAGATACAGTAGGCCTCCCAATATTTTTATAATGCTATTTATTTACATACATGTACACGTATATTTTCATGTTGCAGGCATGTGGCAAGTGTGACACATGTCATTGGTTGAAAATGACAATTTATGTGAGAAATTCATTGGAAATGAATTTCATAAAAAACGTACTAAAATTTCATTTTTTTCATCATTTTTTTAAAAATTGTCTGCGACGCTCTTTCGAAGACTAATATTTATAAGGATCTTGCAAATAATACATCATGTCTTAAAAAATCATTTCCATGAAAATACACTTGAAATCCATTTTTGGTCGAATTAGAAAAAAAATTCGCCTATGGCGTTCTTCTAAACATTGATATTAAATTTTACACCATGCAATTTTTTTACAAAAGCAAGCTGAAATCCACTATTATTGTCTAGTTGTTTTTTTTTTAAAAAAAAATACCTATGACGTTCTCAATATTGTAGGTGTGTCGCGTCCTGTTGTTTGAGATACACTGTTATAGCTCTTGAAATAGCTATTTTTTCAAAACTATTGGGTAAATAATGTGAAAAAAATCAGATGTTTTCACGTGAAAAAAATGTGCAAAAACCAGATAAGAGCACAGCGAATGACAATACCTGGATTGAAATTAAAGTACTGTATGTTGAGCTGATGATTTTTTTCACTAATTAGTAATTAGTAAATATTGAATTATTTCAGCTCGTTAATGGAATAAACTACCGTTTCACTGTGACAACCAGCCCAACGACATGTGGCACCAATGGAGTTCCGGTACGACATTATGCTTATTTTCATGTATTAACATGTCTTTACATGTTTTGCAAATTATCGATTTACTTCCACAATTTTAACAACTAATGAATGGTGAAAATTGCGTTTTCAGCAAAATTGCAACATCCAAGTATACACCCCACGAAATGGGGATCCGGAACCACAAGATGCAATTTGTCAGTAAATATTTTTAAAATTCTCACTGAATGTCGACGGAAATAACGTTGCTGAACATCTCACTATTGAAATTTCCTTCACAATTCCGCCACCTGTCAGTGCCATTGTGCATTTCCCACATCTGCTTCAATGTATTTTTGATTTGATGCACAATAAATTAATTCTACAAAAAGAATTGACAGTATTTATTTTTGTGGAAATGACGTTGCTGAACATCTCACCATTGAAATTTTTCTTCACAATTACCCCAACTGTCAGTGCCATTGTGTATTTCTCACATCTGCTTCAATGTATTTTTGATTTTATGCACAATAAATTAATTCTACAAAAAGGATTGACAATATTTCTCTTTGAGTCAGCCTTTGTGAAACATCCCATTACTGTGCAATTATTGCTAAGCCAATATTGAACTAATCCAAGGTGACGCTTTAGGAATTAAAGTTAATTACAGAAATGTTCACAAGCAATGTGCTTGTTAAGTTGATTGCTGTTGAGTTCTGAGAATTTCAAGCTCCTGATTTGATATCGTGACGTTTACAACATCTTGTTTGATCAGCACTTTCTGATCAAGAGATTTCCCAAATCGAGAATGGCAATTATATTGGTTCATTTTTTGCTATTATTTTTTTTTTTTGAAAAATTTTTTCTTGCAAAGTGATACAACTGATTTGAAAATGAGAAAAACAAATGTTATTTAAAATCTTGTTGTATACAGTATGTTGAGCACCCACGTAATCGAGTGGGCGTTATATAACAAGTTGTACAACAGTTAAATACTAATTTGTTTTATTACAATATTTTGTGATATAGCCTTTGCTGGAGCTTCACATGTTGATTGGAAGTTGGAACAACCTGAAACAACCATGCAAAATTTTCATGCATAACCTGAAAATATTAATTGAAATTATCTGTGATGCTGTACAAAACAGTGCGTATCAAGTCACAATTATGCTGTTGAATGAGATTGCACAACTATTTTGATTTGATAAAAAGCTGTATTTTTGATCTACTTTTTCTAAAAATTTCGCCTGTGGCGTTTCCATTATCATTTATTACCATTATCATTAATTTTCCTTATGAAAAGTTCACCTAAAATGCATTATTTTTATTAAATGAAATTTGGCCTCGAAAATGTAGTGTTTGAGATCTAGTGGTTTCAACCACTAGTGTTCGCATCATTATTAATACTAATTCACTAAAAATCTTATATTTGTTGTAATTTTGCACAAATTTCGCCTACGGCAGTCTCTTAATTTTTAATATTATTTCTTACAAAATTGTGGGCTAATTCCATCGTTTTGTGATCAGATCTAGAATTTCTAAAATTTCCGCCGTATGGTATATTTGCTCGGATCAAATCTTTTCCAAAAAGTGTCTGGAAAACTGGAAAAGTAGGCAAATTCTTACAGAAAAATACAAAAAATATAGTTAATTTTAATTACACGTGATCAAATCTGTGACAATTGTTTCTTGAAATTGTCTGGAAACTTTCCAAAAACCTGGAAAAGTCATGGAAATACAACTGAAGATTTGGCTAGTCATCCTTACAGAAAAATTCAAAAAATATAGCTAATTTTAATTACACGTGATCAAATCTGTGACAATTGTTTCTTGAAATTGTCTGGAAATTTTCCAAAAACATGGAAAAGTCATGGAAATTAAACTGAAGATTTGGCTAGTCATCCTTACAGAAAACTTCAAAAAATTTAGCTAATTTTAATTACACGTGATCAAATCTGTGGCAATTGTTTCTTGAAATTGTCTGGAAACTTTCATAAAAAGTGTCTGGAAAACCTTCAAAAGCCAGGGAAATACAACTGAAGATTTGGCTAGACATTCTTACAGAAAAATACAAAAAATATAGTTAATTTTAATTACATGTACACGTGACATTTTTTATTTGACAGTCAGGGAAATTAATCAGATTTGGTAAGGGTAAGTCAGGGAAATTGATTTGGAAATTTTGGAATCAACCATGATATTGGTTCATATCGTATTCTCAATGTGTCATATTTTTTATATACAGTAAGCACATTTTCAGGTACATTCCATGGTGCGAATAGCATCTCGATTCCCGTTGCTAAGGCGATTTTCAGAATCGAAGTCGAAATCGCAAATTTCAATATACATGTAAAATGCATTTAATCTAATCGATGAATCATCTTATCGAACGATTGCCAGTTTGTCATCAACAACCTTTGTTCGGTTGACCATGACAACCACACATAACCACGTGGTAACCTTGGCTACCTTTGTATCGAAGGGTACATTTCGACACCATGCACTAAACCTTTCAAGCTTTCACGCCCGAAATAAGGAAAATAGGAAACGAAAACTTGATGTTTTCGTGTTTTCAGTTGGCAAACAAACCGTTTCCACGAGGTTTTGGTGATTCATCCCATTTATCACCTGTTCATCAATCACAAAGATTGGTGACGTCAGATAGCGTGGCCTTGTACGGACTCCGTATATCAGCCGCCAGCCGACAGCATAGAACATTCGAAAATTCGAACTAAGCAGTAACAGTTATCAAAAATCCAATATGTTTGCAGTGAAATTGGTGTGTTTTTTCCTCGTTTTGGTCGCTGTTTCGGCCCAGCCGGGCGGGCGTTTTGAGGCTAACCCCAACGATGCTGGAACCGTGGCTGCAGAGAAGGTGGCCCGGGCCAAAATAGCCCAAATTAGCGGTGTTTGCGACAAAGGGATAACAGTGACGAATCAAAAGAGACAGGTGAGGACTCCGTAGTTTTTTTTAAAAAAACTACCAATTTGGGATAAGGAATATTGTTTTTTTGTTGTTTAGCGGATAAGTTACATTACATTACATATTTTCATAATTTTTGGTATTTGACCACATCGTATTTTTAATAGAAACAATGGGATGGGAATGTCAAATTACAACCTCAAAAAATGTGCAAATATTCCAGAAATCATAGAATTTCATAAAAAAATTCAGCATGAGTAACTTTTGAAATTTAACCATGTCGGGTTTTTAATAGAAAAAATTTGCAAATATTCCGGAATTCATAAACTTCTACAACAACATTTTAACATGAGTAATTTTTAGAATTTGACCATGTCAGGTTTTTAATAGAAATAATGGGATGGGAATGTCAAATTTCAACCTAAAAAATTTGCAAATATTCCAGAATTTATGCCTTTCATAAAAAAAATCAGCATGAGTAACTTTTGAAATGTAACCATGTCGTGTTTTAATATAAAAAATTTGCAAATATTCCGGAATTCATAAACTTCTACAACAAAATTTCAGCATGAGTAATTTTTAGAATTTGACCATGTCAGGTTTTTAATAGAAATAATGGGATGGGAATTGCAAATTACATCCTAAAAAATTTGCAAATGTTCCACAACAATTCATGAGCTTTCATAACAAAAAATTCAGCATGAGTAACTTTTGAAATATAACCATGTCGTGTTTTAATATAAAAAATTTGCAAATATTCCGGAATTCATAAGCTTTTCTAACAAAATTTCAGCATGAGTAATTTTCGGAATTTGACCATGTCAGGTTTTTAATAAAGCAATGGGATGGGAATGTCAAATTTCAACCTAAAACATTTGCAAATATTCCAGAATTTATGCCTTTCATTAAAAAAAATCATCATGAGTAACTTTTGAAATTTAACCATGTCAGGTTTTTAATAAAAAAAAACTTGGGATGGGGATGTCAAACTACAAACTCAAAAAAATTGCATATGTTCTAAAAGAATTCATAAACTTTCATAACAAAATTTTGGCACGAGTAACTTTTGTAATTTGACCATGTTGGGTTTTTAATAGAAACAATGGGATGGGAATGTCAACTTGCAACCTCAACAATTTGTAAATGTTTTAGAATTGAGGAAATTGTTCGCATGTTCATACTCGTATTTTCACACCAAAATTTCGTATTTGGTCATTTTTAGAATCTGACTATGTCCTTTTGCTTTTAATGGGAAAAACTGGACTTGAAATATCAAATTATCCCCCCAAAAATGTGCAAATGTTCCAAAAGAATTCGTGAGCTTTCAAAGCAAAATATCAGTATAAATAATTTTTGGAATTTGAACATATATACATGTATAGCGAGATTTTAATGGAAAAAATTAGATGGAAATGTCAAATTAAACCATACTGTTCTTGTGATCCTACCTAATTATTCTAATGAAATCTTTTAGCATGTAGTCCTATATGTATTTTCATACCAAAAATTCGTTATCAGTAATTTTTTGAATTTGATTATCTCGCGTGTATTTAATATGGAATAGAAATATCAAGAATGTGCTAATGCTCCACTAATATTTTGCTATACAAAAATGTTTTTTTCGAAACTCAGTGCAAAAATTGCGAAAGTGTAAAAACATAAAATGTGAAGCTAACGAGCTGAATTATTTTGTCAAGCGATATATTCGTATTTTTGGGCACATGCTTTTGCACTTTAGTTTGTATTCTTTGTCATTTAAATACATAAAATTTGCATAGAAGAACAGTTAATTATTCGTTTTATTATGGGGGAAATTTTGAGTTTTAATTAAACAAAGATTTCGCTTGAATACTGTACCTTAAGATAAAGCCTGAAATGCAGTAATTTAATGAAAGTACATACTTCACCGACTCTTTTTTTTAGGCTTTAATTTTATTTATTTTTTATAATTTTTCTTAATGTTAATTTACAGACAGTGAACGGGGTCATCTACAAATTTACTTATGATGCCGATTCATCAGCTTGCGGAGGCAGTGAAGCAAAGGTATAATTATTATATTACTAAAATATGCTAATAAGGCTTATTTTAATCTGAGGTTTCACTGATTATTTTTAATTGTGTTATAATTTCAAACATTTTTCAGAAATCTTGTGACATTGAGGTGGTCACCAAGCGAAACGAGGCACCATTCACTCGCAATGAATCTTGTGGTTAAAGTTGGTTGTTGGAGAACATACTTGTACATGTAAACTCGATTTTGAGATGTTGATAACAACATAAATTGTAATTTGCAGTTGCTAATGCTAAGTTCAGTGTGTTAATAAACGTTTTGCAAAACTCCATAGCTTCCTGGAATTTATTTATTCGATTAGCTAATTGTTTGGCTTTACTGTTTCACTATCGTTTTCAGTGTTTTTGTTTGTTTCGTTTTTCCACAAAAACAAGCAAGTTTATGTAAATAGACCCAAATGCCTTTGGTTGTTTTTAGGAAATTCATGGAAATTGCACGATCACACTATTCACACATCCTTTTCAGCTTTTTTTGTTTCGTTCAAGCAACATTTTTGTTTTTCCAAAAAAAAATCAATTTTTTTCAGGAAATTGTCTAGAAAATAATAAAACTTGAATGTTGTGCAAGTTGTGCCTTTCGTGTTTTATTCCTCCTTTTTTAGTTTAATGATCTCTTGAAAGTGGATGCTTCATGTTAGGCAGCCAATTTATTTCTGATTTTCGTAATTTTTTAATGTAAGCTGTCGGAAAATATGAAAGAAAAGCGAAAAAAATCAGCGTTTTTCGTTTCGTTTATGAAAATGCACCTAAATACGAAACCAAATACCCAAAATCCGGATGAATTTCGCAACATTTTTGTTTTCACACAAAAAATGCAAGCATGTACCCTTTGGTTTTGCTGATTTTCGGGAGTATTTCGTGTAATTTGTCTGAAAATTCGAAAAAAAAATGCTTAAATCAAGTCAAGAATTTTAAGGAATTCCAATGTGAGATTGCAGGCGCAATTATTGACAATAATTTATCTTTTTTAATAAACTAGTACAAAGTTTGCTACCAGGAAAATATCCTCAAAATATGTGCATATTTTTGGAAAATATGAAAGAAAAACGAAAAAAATCAGTGTTTTCTCGTTTCGTTTATGAAAATGCACCCAAATACGAAAGCAAATACCCAAAATCCGGGTGAATTTCGCAACATTTTTGTTTTTACAAAAAAATATCAAGAATAACCCTTTGGTTTTGCTGATTTTCGGGAGTATTTCGCGTAATTTGTCTGAAAATTCGAAAAAAAGAATAACCAAGTCAAGAATGTAAAGGAATTTTTTTTATTCGATTCGCTAATTGTTTCGCTCTACTGTTTCACTATCTCACATTATGCGAATTATGCGAAATACTCCCGAAAATCTGCAAAACCAAAGGGTATATTCTTCATATTTCTTGGTAAAAACAAAAAATGTTGCTAAAATCACCCGGGATTTGGGCTATTTGCCCTCGTATTTTGATGTATTTTCATAAACAGAACGAAAAACACTGATTTTTTTCCTTTTTCTTTCATAGTGAAGTGTTTTTCGTTTAGTTTTTTCCACAAAAACAAGCAAATTAATGTAAATAGACCCAAATGATTTTGGTTGTTTTCAGGAAATTTATGGAAATTGCACGATCACATTATAGGGGCAATTATTGACATTAATTTGTCTTCTTTAATATTTGATGTGAGTTAGGACAAAGTTAGCTTCCATGAAAATTTCCCAAAAAAATATGCTGTTGTCAGATTTCAAAAATACGCGCAAAATTTGACGAGCATGCCTAAATTTATGGGCGACCCATTTGTCTAAATTATGACCGTCCTTTCGGCTATGTAAATCAGCTAAAGCGCTCTGGCCTAGGTGGCGCTGTTTATTTCTCCGTTCCACGTCGTTATCGTGTGTTCTTCACAGATGTTGTGTTTGTTGTACTTTATTTATTCTATTTAATTATTATTATTCAGTCCTCAGATTTTCCTAAGTAGTTAATTCCACCAGCAAGATGGTGTTAGCCGATCTAGGACGTAAAATAACGTCTGCGTTGCGGGGTTTGAGCAATGCAACGATCATCAACGAGGAGGTGAGCATAGAAATCGTGACCTGGTTGATCAAGTGCATGCGTGCAATTACGAGTAAAATAAATGGTTTTTGAATTTAGTTTGATAAACATATCTTGCATTCGTGTATGGATACGTTGCAGTAAGACATTAAGTGTAGCTTTCATTAAATGTGACCAGCTGTGTCCAGCATGAAATATTGCAAGCACCGACTGCCTGCAAAAAACTTAATTTTTTGTCTTTAAAAATATTAGGTAAAACAACTAGGAAACTGCTAATCTTACAATATTTTTTCAGCAAACTTGGCAACAACATCAAGAGAATTAATCAGAACAAGATTGCAATTCCTCATATAAAAATCATTTCAGCAGTTTCAATTTGACCAGCTAACCTTGTGCATATGCTGCAATTATTTTGTGACTGTTGTCAAAATCGATTTTCATTTAAGAGGTTATTTGGCTTGGTAGATTTTCTCAGTTGCTCTTATGATAGCTGGGTTGTGCTCAAGGAAAGAGGGTTAGGGGTTAGGGGTTAACCCCCAAAATTTGAATGAGAAAAAAAAAGATGCAAGAATTTATGAATGTTCAAAAAACTTCAAAGAAATATCGCAAAATCCATCATTTTTATTTCATTTTTTGTAAAATGGTAGCCTACGGCGTTTTCCCCCACACCTACATGTATAGAAAAATTAGCTCGGTAAAGTTACCAACTCTGGTCTCAAACCCCCCATTTTGAGTTTCTGCACACATCCCTGTATGCTAGTGTAACAATAGTTTGTCAAATTTTCCCAACGTTAATTCAATTCAGAATTCTACAATCAGTAAGTGTTGACCTATTTCTTGAAGCTTTAAACTATCCTCTGGTGTCAAACCCAGAATATTTCATGTAAATCTTCTGTACACATGCTGTTGGTTTGAAAACCCAAAATCGGTGCATTGTTAGGATTGCTAGGAAATATGCTAAACCGATGCATTCGTCTTTATGAAACGTATTTGATAATTCCATGATTATGACTTGAAATATCTCCAGGTAGACTTGTCTAATTTCCTCCTTACTAACCAGGTCAATTTGTATCTGTATCCTTTCAGGTTTTAAATGCTATGCTAAAGGAGATATGTGCAGCATTGCTAGAGGCTGACGTAAATATTAAGTTGGTCAAGAAACTGCGAGAAAATGTCAGGTAAGTTGGCTTTGTCATGCTATGAATTTTACACGTGCAGCAATCCAGCTGCTAAAACTTATTTCTGAAATTTGGTTTTCAGTCACCTTGATTATTCTCGCATTCGTAATTTAAGAAATTGATTTTTTTTCAGGTCAGTTATTGATTTTGATGAAATGGCAGCAGGCCTCAATAAAAGGCGGATGATTCAGTCTGCTGTCTTCAAAGAGCTCGTTAAGGTAAGCACAACCAGGGTGGCAAACAAGTCCTAAAAGTCCTAAATACCATAAGCAATTGAAGAATTGTTGCAAATTCTTATAATCCTTGTACCAATTCAGTGTGAAGATGGTGGGAATTATAAAAATGTCTTTAATCCTTTTTGCTGGACAAGC
>JAQGAF010005714.1:0-11565 GCA_034687865.1 Kryphioiulus occultus | reverse complement strand
CTATTTTGTAGAAAAGTCTGTTAAAAAGTGCTTCCAGGCTACGTCATTTTTAATCCTGCAGGACATTTCTTATGGGACAATTGACTAAAATTCATCTTTTAGCTGAACATCTACAAATTTTTTCACCTTCTTATATTTCACCTTTAAGTGTTCAGATAAAAACTGCCTTAGTGCTCTCTATGCACATGATTTCTACAATTGCTTTTCATTTTGTGGAAAATACACTGTGCCAACCTCGAGTCGAAGCCCTGCACAAGCCTATGCTCTCGAGACAACGAAGAAGCTGTGAACCCGCAAAGGTCATCATGTGTTCCAGTCAACCTGATCAACGTAAACCGTCCCATTGCAATAGAATTCCCTAATTTAAAGATCACAGAATGGACAATCCAATGGTTATAGTAATCTTGACAGTGTTTTTATGGCAGTATCATTGTAATTCGAGTAAACAATTTTCGAAATACAGTATTCGCCACCTTCAATTGGATCCGGTAGTTTGCCATCTTGAATGAAGCATTTCCTTTATCGGATTACTGTATTTGCATTTTAATTTTTAACAAATATGGAGGAGCGGGTATCGTTCCCAGTATCTCTTGCATAAGTCATTCTATGGAGTCAATCTTGGCATAGTTTCATAAAAAGATACTAATAATGGGAAAGGTAGATAATGCTGGTTCAATAATTGGAATTGCTTGAAAGCGTTCAAAATATTGATGCACACAGTTTGTACCATTTCTCTTGCATGTGAGAGAACTTGTTGAAATTCAGGTGAAATTAAACTGCGGTCCTACAATATGGGCATGCAAGTTCACACTGATAAATTCCATAATTCGATGTGTATAATTGGTTCTTTGTTAGGTAAAGACACCAAGTCTTGCAAATATGTTTCCACCAGTCAATACTTGATTTTGATGACCAAACCACTTAGTCGCCCTTCAGCCTGAAAGGGCAATCAGAATGCCTTTGAGGTTGCCTTTCGTTTCAGAAGTTTATACTAACCATTAAAGCTCTTGTGGCATACGACTTTTTTTTCATTAAATTCCGTATTGATTCTGTTCACCAGATCGCAACGAAAAGTCTAAGACTAGGAAAATCAATAGCGAAGAGTACAGGGCTTTGGGCCATTTCATTGTTTGCAAGGTTAGGACGAAGCACTAAAAAAGATCTGGCAGTAGTGGAAATGCCCATCTACATTGCAGCATGCATGAACATGAAACGAGACTTCATACCATATTCACACTTTTAACACGTCATTTATTATCGCAAATTTAAGGCTCGTTTTCCCTTAATTAAATAACTGAATACTGATTGCAACTCGTGAAACCAGCTTGTAAGCTGACAAACTGGTATTAAACTGGCATTTGGTAATCAGCGATGATCTGCACTGATCGACAATGGATATTTTATCAAATAAGACATATGGAAATAATTTGTTGTAAACTTATACGATAATCTGAATTGGTGATGCGCTGATAATAAACAGATGCCATGGCCACTGCTAACCATGGTCATTTATTTTGCAACTGAATATCAATAAGCTGCTGATACATTCCAAACAAAAAAATTAAAGCTGCTGACAATAGGGGGCGTCAATTTAAAAAAAGAATTAGAATTGGATTTGAAATTGACTAATTGGTGTGCGCATCCGAAAACGAGATACACACTTAGAATTCATCATTCTTGCTATCACTTTTCCATAAGGATAGCTTTGGAAAAAGTAATGAACGGACCAACGTGAAGAAACTTGTTCAAAATTGTTTTTACCATATGAAGAGATGACATTTTAAGTTGAGTTTTAGATAAGTCAATCATCAAAACTGTTCCAATGCCATCATATGGCAATGAGCAAATCCATACAGAAATACAACATGGAAATCCCACATCTACACTATCTGCAGATGCAGGGGCGTTTCATCTTATTAAAAGTACAAGTGGATAGATGCATGCATCCTTATTGAAGACTCCATGGTTACCTGGAAAGCATTAAGCAGTTAACCGCTTAAGATCACTTATGAAAGACGTAAGATGTGAAGGATGGGGAACTTCAAGACTGTTTTTGCAACAACTGTCGATGAAAGCCCCATCAACAGGAATTATGCATGGATTCAGTGTTCGAAAACAGCTTCCGGATCCACTCTGTATCAATCTATAATCCTGATGGAGTTTATCAATAAGGAGCAGGAGGCTGCATTTTGCTATATTTGAGAACGTGTCCTGCATTCACCAAACATTTCAACTCAGTACCCTACTGTCAGTAATTTAATACCATGTGGTAGGGGGGTGTAGTCCATCAACCCAAATTAAGATTCGGTGGGTGCCTCCAAGACATCATTGTCAAATTGAATTTCTTGAAGCTTAAGGCTATCCTTTGGAAGAGAATTCCAGGGTCGAATGGCATAGTAAGAATCCGTATCGCCATGCAATTCCATGAGCGGATTGGCATGACAAGTTCTACCGCCTCGGTTATTTCATTTCAAAATTCCCGCCACCAAATTAGCATACGATGTATTAAGCTGTAAAAACATTTTGTGGCTGTTGGCACTTCCAACGTTATGGCTTGGCAAACATCATCATCGATTTATTGAATCCCCTTTTTTCGTATTTTTTTCCATTCCTTATTTGCATGAATACAGAGCGTGCTGTGTACGGTCCTATGAGTCTGTACTTCGGCTGCCGCCGTTCGGCCATGAACATCTTCCAAGAGGAGACTGAGCGCATGATGACCGACGGGGTCATCAGCCGGGTGTACACGGCCTTCTCCAGGGAAGCAGATTCGCGTCTGGTGAGTTTCATGGCTCGTTCCACGTCCTATTCCTCCATTGCTGGTCCACTGTTTTGATATTTTGACTGTCTGTCTTGTCGTTGTGCAGAAGTACGTTCAAGACCTGCTTGTGGACAACGGGGCCGTGGTGTTCCGCGAGATCCACGTGGAACGTGGTCACTTCTACGTGTGCGGCGATGTGTCCATGGCCGAAGACGTGGGCAAGATGCTACGGAGTGTCCTGGAGACGGTGGGCAAGCTGACCGCCGAGCAGGCCGAGGCCTATGTGCTCGCCATGAGGGTAAGTTGATTGTAATTACTGATTAAATCATGAAGGAACGGTTAAGCGACCTTGTACGGGGAGCCTACACGAGCAATAATACTAAGTGTCAACAAAACCTGACAGTAATATTGATCATGTATTAAATTCAATACCGATGGATTGGTGCTCCATTCTTCCTACTGAAGATTATCCGAATTTTTGGATAACTTACTATCAGTATCGAAATATTGACAGTAATAATGATTGTGTAGGGGCGGCATAAGGTGTGCATTAGGGTCAACTACTGACACTTCTTCATATAAGCTTACATCTTTAATCTTCTCGTTCTTTTGTTCTTTTTTCCCCATTCACATCGGACTGCTCTCCTCCTCCATCCTTTCCTTCTTCCTTAATTTCCCTGGGTCTATATTACTTCCTGTTTTGTGGGTTTTTTTTCCTTCTCCCCTGCCAATCCCTTTCTTTTAAACTTCATTCTAACCCCTCATCTTGCAATGCATTATTCCTCTCCTCAACCTTCATTTTCTCTCCTTCATTTACCCTCCATCCTTCATCTTGTATTACTCTTCCATCTCTTTTCTCTTCCTCATTGCGTATTTTCGACCCTTCATCCTCTCCTCCATCTTCATTTCAATTTTTCATTTTTTAACCTTCATTATCTCCTCCCGTGTTCATTTCATTTTCCCCCTTTTTTGCACCTTCATTCTCTCTTCCATCTTCAATTCCTTTTTTGAACCTTCATCATTCCCTCCTTCATTTACTATTTTTTTCCTTCCAATTTCTCCTTCATCTTAATTTCATCTTTTCATTTTTTGAACATTCATCCTCCTTTGCCATTTTTTCCTTTGTCCACCTTCATTTTCTCCTCCATCTTCATTTCATTTTTCTCTCCTTCGTTCCCGCCTCCTTTACCATCTTGCATTCCTCATTCATTTCTTCCATTTTCCGCATTTCCCTTTTTTGGACCTTTATCATTCTCTCCTCTCCATCAATCCTATATCCCCTCGTTCCATTGCACTTCCGTTCTCCTTCTCCCACCTTGCTTTTCCCGTTCTTCTCCTCCTCTTCAGGACGAAAACCGCTACCACGAGGACATCTTTGGCGCCACTTTCCGCGCTCTGGAAGTCCGGAATCGCCAGCAGCTGGCCTTCAAAAACAAACAGGAAGCCAATTGCTAGGGGTCGGCCAGTGGTCAGCCTGTCTCTTATCCCTTCTGATTTCCACCGACTATCTCTCGCTTTCGCTCTCCCCTCTGTCCGCTGCTCAACTTTGACCTTTCGACGCTTTCCCGACTG
Source organism: Kryphioiulus occultus (assembly GCA_034687865.1). Lineage (NCBI taxonomy): Eukaryota > Metazoa > Arthropoda > Diplopoda > Julida > Julidae > Kryphioiulus > Kryphioiulus occultus. Next base: position 7,232 of record JAQGAF010005714.1, on the reverse strand, counting down.
GTTCTGGAGGTGGCGACATCGTTGGTCCGCCACCAAACAACGCCTTTGAGACTTTGACGAGAGGACTCATAGGAGCGCTTCCGGTTTTTTCACCTACCCCATAATGCATCCGGCATTCTGGGAAGGAGCTGAAGACCGTGGACGGTTCGTCAGAGTTGCCCTTGTTTGTCTTGATATAACAGCTAGCTTATCTCTGTTCGCAGTCGTTCAATCTCGTTTCAGTGACTTAAGTTTTTCAATATGTCATGTCGTGATGACGCATTTCCTGTTCCTTCAGTAAGGTAATGGTTGCTGTTTAAACACAGGCAAAAATAATGTCAGTTTTTCAAAACATGGGTCGAACTAAAAGACACCTTGAACATGACCTTTCGCCTCACGTTCAGAAACGTTCATGAATTATGTCATCGAGCAACAGTAGAACCTGTCTAAGTAAATACTGTCTAAAGCAATATCCTCTCTAAACTAATGTCAGGTGCCGGTCCCGGTCAGTTTGTAATGCGGAAAATTCAACAAAATATCAAATGTGGAGGGGAAAATATCATGGTAACTTCCTATAAATAAGTGTTAGCAAAATTTGACAAGCCCCTAAGCGATTGCAAGGATGTGGTCAGTGTAAAAAATGTGAAAAATTAGAGAAAATTGACAATTTATGTGCATTGGAAATGAATTTTACTAGAAATTCAGCATAAAACTGAAGAATTCCCCTTTATTCGGGTCCTTAATGTCATAAAACAGGGTTCGTACCGTCATGGAAAGTAAGGGAAATGAGGAAAAGTCTGATTGGAGTCACCGAAAACCTCAAAAAAATTTTCAGTTTCAATTTTTCGACTTTATGGAATCAAAATTTGCGCCGAAAAATACAAAACAAATAGTTAATTGTAGGGTTTCAAGTAAAGTTAATTTTATTTACACGTGACGTTTTTTATTTGATAAGGCGGGGAATTAACCAGATTTCGTCGAGGAAAGTCAGGGAAATTGAGTTGCAAGTTTTTGTATGAACCCTGTAAAAAATATACCAAAATGTGATTATTTTTAAGTTTTTATTTTTAATTTCTTACAGCGTTGTTATGAAGGCTAATGTTTGTGAGAATCTTTAAAATATTCAAGGACCTGAATGGCGGGGACGCCATGTTTATGGCTAATAAAAGCAGTTTTCAAGTGGTTGGCCCTGCCCTCGATATGTCCAATTATATTAATTTAGACAGGTTCTACGGTAGTTCGTTACAAACTTCGCTCAAGTTAGTCAAGTACCCATTTTTTCGGACAATGATTATGATGTGGTGGTGTTGATGTGTTGGTGTGATTTGAAAACGGATGATGATTGCTGATCCAGGGGTAAGGGGGTCTGAAAATCATAATTTTGTATGACATAATACTTGAACGTTTCCTAATTGGAGATCCTTTTGAACGAAGTTTTGTTGACTAGGTTTTTTGAATCTTTTATAATTTCCCGCTCCGTCTGCTGGACTCTGTGGGACTAGATCACGCCTTTCCAAAAAAAAAAAAGCAGGCTCCGAAACGGGCCAATGAGAGCTCGTGTGCGTCGCTCAGGCTAGCGTTCAGCTGGTAGTGACGCAATTTGTCGAAGGATGGCGCTGGCGCTGCATCTAAAGTGCGAATGTTCCAATTGCCTCCTTACTCGTTCCTTCTCGCTTCTCTTTTTTTCCCGTTTTCTGTAAATATCTGAATGTCGTGGCGTTTTAAAATTATAATTAAAATTATTCGGGGCAAATCCTAGTGTTTTGGCGGTTATTAACGTAGTCCTCAAGAACGTGGGCACCACACCCAGCTGTATATCTAGCATGGACTAAGCCAATATTTGTGGTGCATCCTCGATTTCATCGCGGTGCGTCAAAACGGCGTTGGCCTCGATACCCCGCCATTATGTACAAATCCTCCTATTTTTTCAGCTTTCGACATCAATTCCGGACTAATAGTCAGTATTGACGCAGTGCCAAGCCCGTCTCTCAATTTCTCGTTTTCTGCAAAATTTGACCTTCGTCCACTGCAGCGGATTGGGGTTTTCCTCATCGTCGCTATGACGACGCTCGGGATAATCGGCGCATTCTACGATGAGAAAAGCAGCGAATTGGATGTGTCAAACCGAAGGCCAACAGGTATATACATGTACATGTAATTACCTCTTTGATGTAATGTTAATTATTATCATGCAACTACTGTAGGAATGGAGACCGTCAGAGAGAAATTGTAGAGAAAATGTAATTAATTATTATATAATATATACATTACTTAATATATAAATAAATTAATAATTTTTCATTGGCACCTATAGCTTTCGGAATAAAGATTGGCTTTATTTCCAAGGATGATAGCTGTCAGGGCCGTGCGCAAGGGGTTAACCCCCCTCCAATTGGAGAAAAAAAAAGTTGCAAGAATTTATGAAATGTACGAAAAATTTCAAAGAAATATCGCAAAAATCATTCATTTTTTTTAAGGTTTTTTTTGTAAAATTTTCGACTACGGCGTATTTCTCTACACCCCAGAAAAAATAGTTCAGTAAAGTTACCGACAAAGTCGACAAAAATGTGAAAGGTCTTTCGGAGGTCAATTTGCCTCACCTGCGAATGACCTTTTGAATTTTTGCCATATTTATTTATTTATTTTATAAATCAACAGAGGGCTTTATTTAACCGAAAAAGAAAACGATCGCTGGTAAACGACTTAGTTTTGTTGGGGAAAAAATAAAATGTAGTCATTATTAGACATTTTTAAAAGAGAAAATGTCACAGTAAAAATTTTGCCTGGCAGGTTTAGGGATGACGTCACACAACGTCAGGATGACGTTGGGGTTGTAGACGTCCTTAAGTAGCTGTACAACAAATTACTCATATTCACATGCTTACAATGAAATCGCATGAATGGAACGTCAGCACGTGAATAAAAATGTAGCGCCTTCAGAACACGTGCCAATTCGGTCAGTGTGCTTGCCCGTTTCGGAAAAACGGTCATATTTTAGGTCGTAGGTCGCGGAGATCAAACGTTTAGGGCCATTTGTCCTTTTTGTAACCCGAGTGTCAACTTGACAAAGCTTGGTCGAAATCGGTCGGATATACAATGTAGTTTTCTAGCCTATAGAGGACGGACCCACACAGACAATTGCCAATCATGGAACGCTTACGACGGGAACGCTTGCGCCGACGTCACGGCACTTGCCAGATGGAACAGACGCACTCCGAAGCTGCCGTGACGTCAGCGTCAGCTGACCACTTTCTATCAGAAGCTACACCTGTTCCATTCACAGGTAGTCTATTATAAATAATCGTCATCGGTTTAAACGTTATTAAAATATAAAGTTTGAAAAACGTATTTGCGTTATGATATGTACGCTTGGATTAAGCTATCGCGTCATAATTCGCTCGTTTTGCAATCTGCGGTAGAATGGATTTACGAAACTGTGACTATTAGCTAGAGCGATAACAGGTGTGTAATCAATCTGCTGTAATGTCAACGTGTTGCACCTAACCCACAGATTCAGGCCTTTTAATCATGGATTATATTAGCGTTTATGTTGCACGAATTAACCACGAGGTATTGCCAACGAATTTCTATGCGAGATATTTTCAATGGTGGGTTGCGCCAATCCCTGTTAGCGTCGTCGACCATTGAAACAGAGCATGTACTAATGGGGATTAGCGCGATGGGTTATATCGATAAATCGGCGATTAAAAGCTCACGAATTTAGCTTACGCGCCACGTTAAATTCGTTGACGTGGAAAGTGTTGCAAATCGTATAGATTTAATTACACATTTCCATTTTAACGATTAATCGTCATGCCCAATTTTCGAACAATTAAGTACTGAACAGAATTTCGTTCACTGTGAGTTTGGTTAAAATACTTTGTCTTCGTTTCAATGGAAAGTTAATTCTGAATCGTGTGCTACTCCCAACATGATGAGGATGCTGCATCCCAAAGGTAGTCCGTATATAGAAAAAAACTGCAGTATTTATCAATGCACTGCAGTTGTCTGCAGACTATCTAGTATTTTTGTAATGTACTACAATTCCCACTACAGTTTTCTGCAAAAAATGCAGTATTTTTGAAAAAAAAATAACTAGTGTTATTAGTGTGGTTAGTAGTACAGTTCCCTTAAAAAACTGCAATATTTTTAATATAAAGCAGTTGCTACTTAAAACCCGCATAATTTATAAATATACCACAGTTCCCTACACAAAAACTACAGTTTTTTAATATTAAGCGGTTTCCTATTTTAAAAAACTGCAGTATTTTCAATATACTGCGGTTTTGGTATTCTTTGATTTGGCTGAGATGTTTACCTGCTGCTAACAATGTTTTGCAGATTTGGAGTGACACGGATGGATGACCTCACCCACGGCCTGCCATAAGCCACGGCGCCGACTCGAACCTGTTGAATTGTCCAGGACTGCATGGCTTATCGATCCATTGATCGATCTGGGGATAAGGGAATCGACTAGAACAGACTACGCCTGGCATCGAGGTTGATATGACGAGTGAGCGATAGGCCAAACGATTAACGATAAGAATATCGCACCTTTTGTTGACTCTGTAACCTCTAGCTCTGCTCAAAACAGCACCGACTCTACAGGAGTAAGCGTTACCTCTCTCAGCATCGCCTTTTCGCTGACCTTTTTGGTTGACTACTGGGTCGAACGCTTTTTCTGTTCACCGTGAACTTCAATCGTAGCCCCTCCTCCACTTCGTTTCAGTAAATTACGTCGAATCATTTCCATCGCGGATCAAATTCAGAAGGACGTGCTTTTGGGCTTCGTGCGTGGGCGGACGTGAACATCGAATAACGGATTTTCGGGGCTATAGGAGGATCGAATCTGCATCGGATTGTGAGTATACTCTATGAGAAATATCCTGTTTTCCATATTTCCCCATGTTTTATTTTAATTATGAAAAGTTAGTTTAACATTCGTATAACATAGTAAATACGAATGGAAAATTTTGCAATCTAAAGCTGGAGTAAACATTACGGTGTCTTGACTACCGGTCGTGAAAGTCATGCAATGAAATTTGGGTCATGGGAGTCATGGAAGTCATGGAATAGTCGCGAAGTTTGCACTAGGGTCATGCATTTTTGCCATAGATTGATTCAAAAATATAATGCATCAACACATGACAAATTCATCATGTGTAATCCAGTTTTGCAAAAAATAATTTCCGTCTACAGCGTTTATTTGGCCAATGATCATGTTATTACTGTGATCAGACTGACTGTTGTTGGGGATGTTTCTGAAATTTACTATTTAGCGATGATTAAAACTTGAACGTCCCAACATTCTAATAGGCATTGACATTTTTTAAGGCAAGAAATGTCATTGAAAAGTCATGGAATTTGCAATGTCAAATGCAGTTGAGACCTTGAATATGAAAGGAAGAATGCGTTTGGTGTCGGCGAGAATTTGATTCTTGATGGAAAAATTTTGATAACTTTTGTTATACTTAGGACATAGCAACCGAAAATCTAGTTTTACAAACTAGAAAATGAAGAAAACTGCGATGACATGTTGCGGTGTGTTTCCCACTCGGTAAAAGTGGGAAACACATGTAACATTTAATGAAACTCGGTAACATTTACCGTGTTACTGTAACAGGTACGGTAAAGTTTTCTACAGTGTTGCCAGTTCGTGCTTTCACAATCAACAGCAGAAACCGTCAAAGTGGTCTGTTCGCCTAATACTCAAGACATACCAAAGAAAAAACGCGATAATTTAAAAACTTGGTTACGTAGAGGGCGACACCTATATGAGAAATATGCATACAGTTGAACTCGGTTATAACCAGCATCAAGGGACCGACCCAATTTGCTCGTTATAACCGTTACTCGCTATATCCGTGAAGAGCTAAATTTGCCATAGATTTAACGATAACTCACTTGTCGTGAATTAATATGCGATTTATTTGCTGAGAAAACATTTCAGGCACAAGTACATGCATTTTGTCACAAAAGCAAACAATATCACATCGAAATTCCATAAAACAAATTTGTAAAACCCCTTCACCAAGATGATGACGTAATTCTTTAACGTCCCAAAGTGCAATACATGTATGTGGGTTAATGACTTTGACTTCACTAATGGCTAGCTTCCGTTTTTGCATTGGTCGGATGTTTATTTTTCTGTAGTTTGCGAGAAAAAAATTGTCCGTGGCGGCACCTGAGGGTAAACTCGAAACTTGATATCTATATGAACTGAGAACCCAAAGGATGACTTAAGTTTTGGTGCCTCGGATAGCATATTTTCGAGAATGTGCTCGTTATATCCGAGAATTGTGCTCTTTATAACCGTGAAGGATTCTATGGAAATATGCATAAACCAATTATGCAATGGCAATTTGCTCGTTATAACCGAGTTCGACTGTAAATGTACATTATCAGAATCATATCGCCTGAAATGTGCATTCTAAGTATGGTATACTAAGGTATAATGGCATACTTAGTGATATACTAATGGGCATGGGGCATATGTTTGAAGGAGAAATTGTCTACCAAGTATAGTAAACTAAGCTAAAATGGCATAACAAGTGGCAAACTAATGTGCATGAAGTTTGAAGGAGAAATAGTATACTGTGGTAAACTAAGGTATTATGGCCAACTAATGTGGATGAAACATGTTTGAAGGAGAAATCCTATATTATTAAACGAGCTAATCTTGTGTGTTCGCGTGTTTGTGTGTTTTTGTGTTTGTATTTTATCTCGGAAACGGGCTTCCGGATTTTGATGAAATGGGGATAATATATATTGTTTTCGGCAAAAAGGCAACAGATCATGTGGTGAGATTAATAATTATACTGTAATTACCATAATGTTAGTTCAGGGGTTTGGAGTTCGCGCTGATTTATTCAGTAAAGACTTAATATAAGGACAACGAGTTAATTGCAAGCCTGGCATAATTGCAAGTTCTGGCACATTCATTACTCGAAAATTTGATTAAATGGGGGTGAATCTAACGTTTTAGGTGCGAGAAAGCATCATATGGGGCTGAATTTATTAAAATAAAAATGACGAAAATGTAACTCAGGGTATATGTGGAAAAGTTATGAAATTTACATTAGAAGCATGGGATTTTTGAATTTGCTCGATTCACAAAATAAAAATTTGGTTTAAAATTCTGAGTGGTGAAGAACGTGGCAGCTCAAGCTTAACAAGGATAAATGTTTGGTGATGAGAATTTTTCGTAAAAGGGCAAAAACTGTACCAAATTACAATCTGGATGGTGTCCCATT
>JAQGAF010005713.1:0-11565 GCA_034687865.1 Kryphioiulus occultus | reverse complement strand
ATATTCCGTTTTTAAGTGGTCGACAATTCTTTTTTGACCTGCAATTAGGTTTGTGGTCGCCATTTGCGCATGCGCACGCCATATAGTAAATTTCAATTATAAGTACACTTTAAATAAATTTTTGGGATTGACACCCCCTATTGTTCTGAAAAACTAATTTTTTAAGCGTTTGTAGAGTTAAATGCAAAAAACTGCACTATGGAGATTGAGCAAAATCGAAACTGCACTATGAAGATTGAGCAAAATCGAAACATCCCCAAGATATTCTTTGCAGTTTTTCAATGTTTTGAGACTAATTCAAACAATCCTTAGGGTAAATACGGCGTATTTTCTGAAATTATTGGACATTGCAATTTTTCGAATTTATGGCTGAAAACGCATCAAAGATGAGTTTTTCACAACAATGTGGAGATTGAGCAAAATCGAATGGGAGTCGTAAGAACATCCCAATATATTTATGCAGTTTTTCAATTGGCCACCAAAGCGAAATTTCTCACCATTTTAACTTTCTTTCCATGTTTAATTTCGTATTTGGCGCCATTGAAACATTCCACTGGTTCAATGACCCCCTCTCGAGTTATAGCGCTCTTGGCAAGAGCGCTGTGACGTTGTTTCCCTTTAGCATTGTTTCCATTGCGTGGGGTTTCAAAAACTTTCTCTCATGCACGTGGTCAATCGCTGTATATATGGTCACACTCGGGCGATGCAAGACGACATTGTTGAAAAATGGCGTTTCTGTTCACGTTGGAAGAAGCCAAATCGTTGTTGGATGATCCGAACAGTTGCTTCAAATGCATCACTTCAACAAGGACAATAACACTACCACACTATTTCGTTGGCGATCATCGACAGGGCGCCAAGGAGTTTCTGAACTTGGGTTTGAAGCTCTATTCGGAAACGTAAGATACACCTTCGTAGATCATAGCCCTACTTCCATGTTTGTGTCAGGTTTTGGCGCTTATTTTCATGTGTTTTAATGTGCGAATTACATGTACATGGGCGAAATACATGTACAAGTGCGAAAGGGTTTAGAAAAGGACGCAACCCTAAATGTAAATTAGTAGAACTTTCGCCCTAATACCTATTATGCCTAATGATAGTCAGGTGGCAACCTTGCACTCGAAAAGGGACCCAATACGATAATTATTACTGTCAATTTCGACAAACACGGACAGTAATACTGATCGTGTAAGGGGCAATACTGTTGTATAGATTTTCGATACTGACGATTATCCGGATTTTCGGATAACTACTGTCAGTATCGGGATATTGACAGTAATACACAGGCATTATTACTATCAGTTTCGACAAATACAGACAGTAATACTGACCATGTAAGGGCAATACTGATGTATTGATTTTCGGATAACTACAGTCAGTATCGTTATATTGACAGTAATACTGGCCGTGTAAAGGGCGTTCGTCAGTTTTTTAACCAGCAGGCATGGAAGACGGGCGTGCCACATTCTTTGGGTTTCGTCAAATAAATTCGTATGAGAACACATTTTCCGCTGTTTGAGTGAGTATTGAAATTATCCCTAAATGAACCTTTTAAGTCTCCAAATAGGCTTTTGCTTTTCATTTTGATTCGTGGTACCATAGAACCTCACTCAACTATGTCCACGATGATATTGAGCTTTTTACTGACAGTCAAATACTGATCATGTAGGGTCGCGAAAATATTGACGCATACTGTCATTTCTACAGCTTCTAAAATGACTAACAGTATTACTAGCCGTGTAGGGTCACCTTTTGGGCAATACTGGTGTGTTGATGTTCGATAATGACGATTATCCGGGTTTTAGGGGGCCTTACATGGTTAGTAATATTAGCAGTTTGGGGCCGTTGTATATATTACGTAACCCAATTTTTGCCCCTTTTTAGAGACCCACCCTTCCCCTGTAACACTTAATTTGCAGACTACCCATCCCAATGTATTACGTAACACACTTGTGCAAAATTTTCATTTTCAATCATGGATTTTATATGTAACTTGTATGTAGCTTATTCAGGCGCTGGTGTACCATTTGCTATTGATTCTGCAATATGTTAATCTTGACAATCTTTTTGGTTTAGACAGCTCCACCAATCCATTGAAAATCTGAACTGCAGAGCTCAGAATTGTTCATTTAGTACATATCAGCTACATTGTAATGCAATTATCGTGCAACTGCAACTGCATCGTGTTACACTGCAACACTGTGGTAGAATTTTCAAGATAACCTGGCCCTTGAAAAATGTTACGTAACGCTTTTGTAACACTTTCATGAGGACCCAACCATGTAATATTTGCACGGCCCCTTTCAACAGATGCAGACATTAATACTGATGGCGTAATGGGCGCAGTACCGATGGATTGATGTAATGGGCGCAGTACTGATGGATTGATGTTCTAGTCTCATTACTGACGATTATCCGAATTTTCAGATAACTTACTGCCAGTATCGAAATAATGACTGTAGCACTGATCGTGTAGGGTAAGCTTTTCGGGTAACTATTGTCAGTATCGAGATATTGCTGCAATACTGATCGTGTATGGGCGTTCGTTAGTATATCTGTCAGTATTGCGCCGGCAGCCATGGAAGACACGTGCCAAATTGGATTTTGTCAAAGAAATTTGCGTGAAATCATATTTCCTGTCAATAAGGCATTTATGTCTCCAAAAAGGTTTTTTTTCATTTTGATCCGAGTTTAGAACCTCCCTCAACGAAGTCCTCGGTGATACTAAGCTTTTTACTACCAGTAAAATTCTGATCATGTAGAGACGCGCAAATATTGACGCATACTGTCTTTTCTACTGATTCTAAAGTGACTGACAGTATTACTAGCCGTGAAGGGTTCCCTATTGACAACAATCTGCCACTCAGTCTCACTTGAGCGTGCTTTCTTCGGTGTCAACAGAGTTTTATTTTCCAATAACTTTCGATGTTTATTTTTGAATTTAATGTGTACGAAAGATTCAAATTATCGTTCGTTTGCATCCAATAGTGCAACAAAGTCCTGGATCAGTTCACGAGAAACTACGCCGGTGAGAGTTGTCGAAAAATAAATGTCATATCCTGGGATCTTTTAATTCAGTACAGTACAGTCCCAGCTTATCAAATTTATGAATATAATGAGGTTTGGAAAAGCAGACTGAAAAAACTCCAGCCATATATTTATAAGATTTGTACGCGAATCAAGTATGCATAATAAATACAGGTTCGTCAATGGAAAATTAAAAAGCTGACACAACACCATAGAAGTTATGTTCAAGTAAGACTTGTTGTCGTTTCTTGGGTGACAGACTGTTGTCCATGAGTACAAGGTTGCCACCTGACTAATATTTTGGCATAACTGAATTAGCGCTAAAGTTCTACTAGTTTACATTTAGGGTTGCTTCCTTTTCTAAACACTGTGTATATATGTTCTATTACCAGTAACAAAGTTGGCGAGACTTTCGAACTTAAATTGTTTTGTCTTTTGTCGAATGTTGCAACTTTGTGACAATGAAAATGCATGTAATTTGAAATGAGGGCATGCATGTTTTTCTCAGTGCCTTCCTTTACCGGAAATAGCTCAGGTCAACCAATTGTGGACAGCTGGCCATTATGTCGTTTATATTTATTTCATATTGAGTATTGGATAATATCTAGCACACAGGCACGAATAGATAAAGGGATAAAAATGACATACATTATGGTAGATTGTCAGCATGTCTGATTGTTGAGGAAGTCTGTATTTCTGGAATCAATTTTTAAAAACCAATAACCACAGTCATGAAGGTTCATATTCACCAATTCCTTGACATCTAGATTCAGTATAGACATTTCCATTCTCCAAATTCCCCAGACCTGAAAATCCTGGCAAACTCAGGGAAACTGAAAAGGCTTGGAAATCCGAAAGTGAGGAAAAATTGATTTACTTTGAAAATGTCAGGGAAATTTTAAAAATCAGTAACAGATATCGCATGGCTAGTTATTGATTTGCACAAAAATCAAGAGATGACAACCGGTTATGCAACAGAAATTAATAATGAAATTATCCATTTAAAAAAAAAACTAGTCTGAATTTGGTGTTTCCTTGTGACATGTGTGTATTCTTTCTCCTGTTTACACATAATAAGCAATAAATATAGCATGTCTTACATTGGCATGTCATATTTCTGCATTTTTTGATGACCATATTGGTCACGGTTGGTCATGTCAGTTTTGGTCGTGTTTAAACCCTGGAAAAAGTCGGGGAAATTAAAATGGTCTGGAAAAGCAATAAATATTGCCTTCCTTACATTGGCTTGTCATATTTTTGCATTTTCAGTGTTCAGGTTGGTCAGGGAAATTCGTTTTAAAACCTGGAAAAGTCAGGAAAGTTGAACATTTCACCTCTGAGGGAACCCTGGTATAGAAAAATTTCATTTTCAAAAGGAAATGGACAATACCAAGGAAATTCCCACAACATCCCATGCCGAAACTCTCACAATTACCAAGGAAAAATTTCGTTAAAAATAACTCCATTCCTAAAGATTTTCAGCGTTTTCTCGTAAAACCTGAAATCAGACATGGAATTTTGAACCCTCTTTCAACGACTCCCCCACCAAAAAAACATAGTTTTAACAGTAAAATCGCATTCTCCAGATTTCCGAAATTGACGAAAGAATATTATAGGCTGGCATCAGGGCTAGACACAGACGGGCGAATTTGGGACCGAGCCTGTTTTTTTCCTCGAATTCCACAATTGTTTCCATTGCATCCTCGCCCATCGTGGGTTTTCTTTTCTGCAGTTTTCGTCATCCTGTGGCCCCATCCTCGTGGGCTCCTAGGTTACCCAATTGATGATGGGCGTTGCCATGGCGACGTATCTCGGCTGCCGTGGCAACGTGACGCATCTTTCGGGCCAGTTCAGCTATGGCAGCCGCCCATGCCCACTTTTCCCTTCATCCATGGTCCTGGCAAGCCACTTTTTTCGGACAGTTTCACCTTCGGCATCGCCTCGGAAATGCGAGGAACCAGTGAACGTTTCTTGCCAGTGGTGAAAAATTCGGGTTTGTGCTACTGCTGGTGAAATGGCAGCGTGGGTCATGCCTGACTGCTCTCCCTGAAGCACCACGTCCCATGGATATTGGATATTGTATCGGAATTAGCCTCCCAGAAACGCTTCACCAACTGGAATAATGCTGACTAGCCAGGGTAAGCTTGCTGGATCTAACCTTAAATCCCAAAATTTCGATAACAGTGACCTGAAGTGTCTTTGATTTCGGTTTGGACACTCTGGAAAAACTGCTGTTGTCAGTTTACATATGTACGTGGTATTTGATAATGTGGTATTAACACTACAGGCATGTCCGGAATTAGCATGCAGTTTTCGTGATTGTTGCCAAGGAGAATATTCGAGCATTTTGATGCACCCTGTGCTCAAGAGATCATTGCCCCCTGTGCAGGCATGAAGCAACTTGAGATCCAACGTCACTCCCAGCAATCTAGGCATGTTGTCGTGGGAAATTGGGGTGAAACTTTCCGAATTGGCCACGCAATGTAATACAAACATACTGCAAACATTGCATGCGTGTGCTTGGTGATTTCGTTTTTGAGTAGCATGTTTGGGTTTCCACCCCGTTGCCCTCGTTTTAAGGATGCACTGCTTAAGTCTTGCTGTTGTTAGGCCTCAAAAGCTTGCTCAAACAGCACCAATACTTGTCACAAAAGATGGCAAATGTACCCATGTACTCTTGGGGCCCGTTGCTAAGGAAAGGGATGAATAAATAAGCAGCGGAAGTTGCTCTGGTAGCCGATGGCACGGACGGATGCGGGAACTTCAACTCTTTATCCAAGGACTTGATTCAATGACACCATTACCTAAATCGTCTAATGTCAAATTGAGTTTTTGCATTACATCGTGGTTTTAACACACCCGCATGGTGAATTCGATAAAAACATCGATGTCTAAAAAATGGCGATTTTTTATAGGCAAATCAATATGCACTTTGTCACATTTCTAGACCAACGAGAAACAATTCACTTTTGAACGTAGTTTAGTTTTTAAATTAAACAACGTAGTATGTACATGTACAGGGTGGGAGCCTAATTTTGGAAAATTTGGATTCATAAGAATGTCAGGGATTTCGACATTTTTTCAACAAGGCAGGGGATTTTCTGACTTGTAATTGTAATTTCAATCTGAAGTTATTTCATACAGTATATCGATTGTGGCCTGCACTTTGGTTTTCAGGTGAATTTGCCCTTTCAGATTTCCTCTTTATGGAAAGTCAGGGAATGTCAGGGCTACGAAAAAGTGTCAAGGAATTCGTGAAATTCGTGGAAATGTCAGGGAAATTGAGATAGTTTACAGTTTGCAATTGATTCGTTATCATCTTTTATAAAAATTTCGATTGAAATGTATCGTTTTTTTAAAATCTCATATAAAATGCCAGGGAAATGACTGAAAATTTGTCAGAGAATGACAGGGAAATCGACTCGAGAATTTGAGTGGTAACCCTGTCTTTGCTCAACGAAGGAAAACCCCAATATGGCTGACTGGTCGCTTCTATTTGGCTTCAGTACTGACTACAACACTGTTGAGATTTGTCAAATTAAAATGAAATTAAAAAACTTCAATTTAAAAATCTGCTTTCCAATATACTTTGATGTTATGTAAATTCCTTTATTACACAAATGCAGTAATTATCGTCCAAATCAACTGCAGCCATATTGATTACAAGCATTATATTCAAGAGCAGTTTTTTTACTTTATAGGCTATTGGTCGATGGGGAAACTCAAGGGTAGGGGGAAAATATATGTAAAAAAATTTACCTGGGAAAGTCAGGGGATTTTATTTGACGGAAGCTGTGGCAACCATGTTTGTAATTAGCTTTCGCTGCTCATATTTAAATGAGTTTTTATGTGAAAATAACTTTTCATCAGCTTCATCGAAATTTCCCACGAAAAAACACTCAGTTTCAATATCAGTGCAGATATGCCAAGGTGCTCAGATGGCGTTTCTATTAAAAGTTCATATAGAATTCGGGTCACGCAAGTTAAACCCTGCGTTTGATCATCAGTGCAAGAAAATGCAAGCGCAAAATATGATAGGTATTTGAAAGGTCATTGCCCTCATCTTATCGAGCATCGTGGTGGGAAGGAAGAACGTAGACCTAGAGAGCATTCTTTAACCAAAATTATAAGAAACGTTAATGCGGTGTCTAAGTTTTATCACCTGCATTGAGGCCCAGAAGGCTATGGAACGAATTGACGTATTCATGAAAACACTACAATTTTGTTGGTGTAAAAAATACCGAAAAGTTTTGTAAAAAAATAAGGCTGCGGAGTTCATCGAACTCATTCGGTTGTCGACTAAGGCAGATTGGATTCTACGTGTAGGCATATTTTGCAAAGTTTTATAAAAGTAATATGTGCGTGCAAACAGCCTAAACATTGCTTTTAAATAGCAAGTTTTTCAATTGGTTGTTAGTTTATTCTACTGAATACGTGGTGATGGTGAGTAGTTATGAAGGCGGTGTGAATTATGACAGTTTAACACGCTAATTTAAACTTTCAACTTCTGGTAACTTATCGGCTTTCATCGCTTAATTTCGTTATTCGTAAAGTGAATGGCTCAGGGCTGGAAATATTTCATGTCAGTAACAGTTAACAGGAAACTGCATTGATGACCTTGGTTTATAATCTCTTGTCATTGTCACCTACTTGTCACAGTTCCGCAAGCGTGCTGAATGTCCACTGGTTGTTCTGTAACGAACGTTTGATAATTTATTTTGATGGTTGTTGATTTGAATCTTAGTTTACTTTCGGGCTGAAAGTTGTGAAACATGTATCCGAAATAAAAAATGGGGCGTGGTTCGGTGAATTCTCTGCTCCATCATAGGGACTATGAGAAAGTGGTACATGTATCCCTGCAAGTATGCAAAATGTCCACTAGCTGTTCTTTTGTAATGGACATTTGAAAATGTAGTCTGACTGTAGATTTGAGACGTAGTTTACTTTCAGGCTGGAAAACAAAAAAAAGACAAAAGGGATAAATTATGACACAACAGGTGTCATTTTTACAGACTACACAAATAGGGTTGATACATAATTACTTTGTGCTCATTTGGAGCAGGGTCTAAGCTGTAGTATATCCCAAAAAATGTTATCTCATGATTCGTGGCTTGGGTCTTGTTATTGTCACGTACTTATTATCACATACTCATACTTCTGCAGAATATCCACTTTTCAATGCTGATGCACATTTGAAAATTTGATGTGACCGTTGATTTGAGCCTAATTTACTCTCAGGCTGAAAGTTCTGAAATTTGTCTTCTAAATACCTTTTGAAATAAAAAAATTGGGTGCACTTCAGTATATGCCCTGTTCCAGCATAGCCACTGTGAGAAACTAGGCTTCTCCTAACGTCTCGTTGGCTGGCAGTGATTGCCTGATTGAAGGGCAGCTGATTAACTTGCATTTTTAGGTGAAGTTAGGTGTGCCTAAAAAAGCATACTGTTCAGTATGAAATACAAAAAGAGATAAATTGTACATGTATACTTGTACAGTACTACACAAGGTATACCCCAAAAAATGCTATCCAATTGAGCAACGATTCCATTATGGCGCATGGAAAATTATTTTGGTGTTCACCTGCAAGCAGCCATTTTATAATTAAAGGTGTGTGCTCTTTAATTGAATCTGCGTTCGATTGCACGTGGACGATGCAGACAGGAAGTTTTTTTTCTGTCATTAGATGCTGGGGGAGTTCCAGGTTCTGTGTCCTATCCTCACGCTAAGTGCTGGAAATAACACGGCTGCCATTATATCGTCGGGCCTACCTAATTCAGGGAACGATTTAAGGGCGTTCCGGTGTTTCTCCTACCTAAAAAGCACGCGTTTGGGATGAGCGGCCATTGTTGTTGTTGCGGCCGTCATCGAAATTAGATGGATGAAGGATGGACGAGTTATGAAGGAAATAGGTCGTTATCACCAAGTTCCTCTTCTGCTCTATTAACATATTAGTTGTTGAGTGAAAATAAAACGAGGGGAAAAAGAACGGAATTATAGCGAGGGTGGTATTTGTACGGCTGTCTGTAATAGCTTTTGGCACGCCATGGATTATGTCGCTTTGATATTAAATGCAGCCGGATTTGGGAAGTCCATAAATGACTGCGACATAAACCTTTGCCATGGTGACTACCAACCTGGAAACAAGCCTCAGGGAATTTGATATCCAACCTGGAAAACTCAGGGAATTTGATATCCAACCTGGAAATCTCAGGGAACTTCGAATTGAAACCTGAAAATTTTCAGTACAAAAATTGTATTTTTTTATTCGTTCTCCTGATAATCCCCCTAGAAATTCAACATTTGCGATTTAAGTTTTTCTAAAAATTTTGCGTGACATGGAACATCTGGTAAACCTGGACCAGTCAGGGAAAATTAATTTACTTTTAAAAAGTCAGGGAAAGTCTACAAATCAATAACAGATTTTGCATAGCTAGTTATTGGTTAGCACAAAAATCAAGTGATGGAAGCTATTCTGTAAAAAACTTACCTAGATTTGCCGCTTCCTTGTGAAAATTTTTGTTCTATCTCCTGTATATTTATAATAAGCAATACACATAGCATGTCTTACATGAGCATGTGATATTTTTGCATTTTCATTGACCACTGTGGTCAGGAAAATTTGTTTTAAAATCTGAGAGAAAAGTTGGAGAAGTTGAAAATGTCATGTCATCTCTGGGGGTACCCTGTTCATGTATTATTGGTGATTTAGTTTAAAAAAATTAAAATTACCATCCCTGTTGCCTTTGTTATTAATATTACTTGAAAACATTTTCGAGTGATTACGCCTAAAATCGTTTTTCTGGTAATATTTTATACAAGTTTCGTCTTTGGAGTTAATTTCTACCAATATCGATATTTCTGAATTTTTCAAAATAATCTAACAACGGTAATAATTAGTGATCTAGTGTTTATATAAAAAAAATCTCAAAAATTTCTTTCATTATTATCATTTTAAAAAATCGAGAAAAATATACCTAAAATCTTATTTCTGGTAGCTTTTCAAAGAGATGTTCGTTTCGATATCATTTTCACTAAATATTGTTTTCAGTGGAAGTTTGGCACACGTTTAATCATAAAAATATATTTTTTTTGAACCTGGAAAAATTAGAATATGGCCCTGAATAACCTGGTAACTCGGAGATTAGTAATCACCATGCTTGAATATTGCATGGAGTAGTTTCATCCAATGCCATTAAAATCGTCACATTTGATTTTTATTCCAATGACGAACTAGGATGGAAGTTCTGTTTGCTGCCTTTTATGAACGACCCTGTATTCAGTTTACTCTTTCATGTTGTAATTGTGCAGTTTCACACCTGCCTTATGTTTTTCTGTAGTCACAGCTTTGTAGCTCAAATCGCACGCATCAGGGCATAAGACTCCCCGATTAAGCCACATTGAACTCTCTGAACAACCTTGCCATAGCGTTGCCATGGCTACCTGTGTAACTAACGTAACATTTTAGCTGGGATTGACGATTTTCTCGCAAATGCTCGTGGCGGATTATGATGCCAATGAGGTATTTACAGCTAGCTAAAATTTTGGCTGTCACACATATTGACAGGTTGATAATCTTTTCAATTTTGCACCACATGTTTTACACCCAAAGTCATCCTTTAATGTCTCCACTAAATGCTTGACAACAAAATATGAGAAATTGCTATGATCGGAAAACGCACCTTTTTTCTGTTGGCTCCAACTGCGAAAATTGATATACATGGTGTCCTGTCAGGGATATGACAAGTTCAAGACTAATTTTCAGACTCCATGGAGTCCCTAATGAGCTTTCTCGTCACGTGTTCTGTCATCTTAGCATGTAATGATGTTCTGCCAAAAGAAAGTCACCCTGTTTTGTATGATCATAATTTTGTCGTTTTCAACCCATCCGAGTGAAGATATCATCATTGACCGAAAAAAATGTTGACTTGCGAAATTGTTATCAAAATTGGTCAAGGAACACATGGAATGCTATTTGAGCATTTGCTTGATCCCATGACATAATATTTGAACGTCCACAAGACAAAACTGTTACTGAATGGAATTGTTGAAACAGTTTGACACAACGTCACGTAATAATACGAATAACACAACGACATTGAAATTTAATTTTGATGAACTTCTTAAGTAACTTCATCTTTGGACAGGCAGCAGTTCAAACATTTCTCTTCATACTGTATATTCTTGTCCAAAAGCCACACTTTGTTTTTCAACCTAAAGTCCTAAAGGGCTACATTTAATGGTACATTTAATGGAACATTTAATAGTATTGAAAGATTAGAGATCCATGTCGCTCCTTTCCGAGTAATTTCCAACTTTTGACACTGCCGCGTGACCCCGATAAAATAGATCTTACATTCGAAACGTACGTGCGCCTGGTAAATCTGACCTCGTAATGGCCCCAGAATGCATTTCGTTTTAATAACTACTCGAATAGAGGCCTATAGACCATTACAAATAAATGCCATTGCTGTAGTTATCCTTTTCTGATTTGCATACGGCCTTGCATGCTTTATTGGATATTGTTCTTGTAAAACGGAA
>JAQGAF010005712.1:0-11567 GCA_034687865.1 Kryphioiulus occultus | reverse complement strand
CAATGATGGTGGTTGTATCCACCCTAATGCGGCGGTAATTGCCGATTAAATTGGGTTGATGGATTACACCCCCCACCACACGGTATTCAATTACTGATAGTAGGGTACTGAGTTGAATTGAACTGAATTGAGTTTAATTATGTCAAACAAGCATCTCTCAAAGCTTTTATTTGGGGAATTTTTCAGCAGTGAAATGTTCCCGCATTCCGCCGCTAGAGGGCGCTGATTTGAGAGATTCATTTTTACGACTCAGCGCCCTCTAGTGTCGGATGGCGTAAACTTATCAGTACTAGAAAATTCCAAAGAAAATTTTGAGATATAGTTGTTTGATATCACCAAACTCGAACGCCACATCATCCTTAATAATTATGTCGTGAAAATGAACGAACAAGCTATGGAGACCTATGGCGGACGTATGACTCGCTCCAATTCAGTGCAGATTCACTTCAGGGCACATATCGAGAACTTATAGTTGCATATTAAAACTTAGATAGCTTTTCTATGTATGAGCATCGTATCTATGATTACACAATTCGTATAACGAACACAACACTCACAGTGATTTATTGAAAGTGTTGCCATCATTTGATGAAATTTCATCATTTTAATTTCAGAAGTTGTAAATGATAATAAGACCAAAAACGTATTGCTGTTAGCCTATGGAAGAAGTGGATCGTCATTTACTGGAGAGCTGCTTTCCGCTGACGATGACACCTTCTATGTGTTTGAACCTTCTTTTGAGTACCAACAGTCGCGAAAAGTCCCAGATTCTCAGAAAACCCTCGAAATACTAAATGACATTTATAATTGCAAAAATGAAACTTTGACGATGATAGCTATCAATCACGTTGGCACCCAAGGAGTTCCTTTCTTTTTTCCAAAAATGCCTACAGTAACTAAGGAGAACTTTAATGATGTCATTAAGAAGTGCAAGGCAGCAAGAATACGTGTAATCAAGACCATCCGTTTGTCAATGGAGCATGCTGAGCAACTACTTCTTACCAAACCGGCGTTAAATCTCACGATTGTACATCTTGTTAGAGACCCAAGAGGCATGGTCAATTCCATGGATGGTAAGTGGTTTTGGGGCAAAGATTACGTAGAAAAAATATCAAGTTGTGCAGTCCTCAGAAAGGATTTGAAGGATTCAGAAAGAATCCAAAAAGGCAAATACTTCAGAGTCCGGTACGAAGATCTGTCCACGGAGGTTTTGAAAACAGCTGCGAAATTGTACTGCGAAATTGGCTTTCCGTTAACCGACAATTTAGCGAGTTTTATCGCAGAGCACACGCACTCTGAAAAAATAACGGTAAAGGACAAAAAAGATAGATATTTTTCAACGTTCAGAACAAGTGACTTTGACCCAAATCACTGGAAAAAGTCGCTATCATCTGAGTTAAGAACACAAATTGAAAGTCATTGCAAAGATGTGATGGAGCAGCTAAATTATGAACCTCAAGTTCCATGAAGATGTTATGTCTACCCGGGCAAGTTCATCATGAAGCAATTTGTTAATTAAAACCATGATTTGGACCTTAAATACACTATATTATAATTTATTTTGCCTCGGAGCAGGAGGGATTACAAGAAAAAACACAAAGCATGTAGCTCAGAAAGCCAAACATATCAGTTCATAAAACAGAGCAGAGATTTCCCCTTTGTTATTTTAAACATATCAGTTCATAAAATAGAGCAGAGATTACCCCTTTGTAATTTTAGGGAGAAGATGTTCGATTTATTTTCTCAACAGTTCTCACCTTTAAGTTCGAAGCCATTCTAAACTACTGAACTTACTGAATTAGAAAGTTTGTTTAACAAATGATTTGTGTGCATGGATGTGTACAAAATGTGTCATTTGCACAAGTAATATTTTTTAATATATGCATTTAAAAAATAATCGCAGAAAATTACGTTTTACACCTTTGACTTGGATCTTTCTATATTTATTAGCTTATTTTCAATTTGTTATAGAATTTTATCTTTAGCAAAAAATAAGTCTACAACTAAACAGTGCCTCATTAAATAAATGCATTTACATTTAAGTTAGATTCATTTGTTAGAAATAGTCAGTGTCATATTTTTTGTATTACGAATGTTCAATTTTATTTAAAAAAAATAATTGTTAAAGTATTGTGCTGCAGTGAAGCTCTCAATGTACCGGTAATTGTAAACCGTTCATAATAAAAAAATCGTCATAGCATAACTCATAGTTTCTCTCATATCACCTTTTATGAAATAAACTATTTTTTGAGTTCTGTTTTCTCAGTTTTTTGCGTATTGTTTGTTTCTTGCAATAGACTGCATAGATGACACTGCTGTTATACGAATCGAATGCTTTTATTTCCCAATTTTAGGATACATATATATCTTATGCTCTCTGATATACCTTGTACGTTCCCCGTAATCATCTCGATTATTGATATACAAAACTTTATCACCATTCCTCCAAAACAAGCATACCGATAAGACAAGCTTCGTGGTCTATCTTTGTACAAAATAACATGGTTATAAACATGTCAATGCTGGCTTTTCCTATCGATCTCTTAGCTACATAGTGGCAATTAATTAGTGGACATTAGTGGCTTAAAATTATAAAATAACTATTCTTAATATGTGTATGGCCTATTTTCTATTTTGTCTACATGCCAATGACAAATTGTCGTGGTTTTTCACCAATGTGGGTAAGGCACTCATAACCAATATCAAATATACAGTAGTGACCTATATGTAACCTTCAAAGTTTTGTTTGACAAATATTGAAAACAGGTTGACAAAGACAATCAAATACTACACGTATCAAACAGTGCCATTTTTATTCCATGGGTTAATTTTATTATAACCATTCGCTCAATTTTTGTTTTGATTAATGTTTTAAAAAAATATTTATTTTATATCACAAAATCACAGAAATGTCAGGTTTTAGTCTAATTTAATGTCTTATGTCCAACGTAGCCTAATGACTAATACCTTAACATTTATGTTTTTGTTGGGAAAATATTGAAAACAGGTTGGTAAAGACAATCAAATACTATATGCATCAAGCAGTGGCATTTTTAGTCTATGACCATTGTTATAACGATGCTCTCATATTTCGTTTTGATTAATGTTTGAAATAAATATTTACTTCATTGCACAAAATCACAGAAAAAGTCATGTTTTAGACTAATGTCTTAAGTTCAACGTGTCCTAATGCTTAAATCCCTAACCTTTAAGTTTTTGTTTGAGAATATCAAATACTTCGTGTACATGTATCTCTATCTACCGGTAACAGTGCCATTTTTAGTCCATGGCTATTATACCAATGATGCTCTCATACTTTATTTCCAGTGCCGTACCCAAGGGGGGGACCTGAGGGGACTGCAGCCCCTCCCGAAATTTTCACTTTCAGGTTGAAATTTTCTCTACACAAGAAAAAAATTCAGAAATTTTTTCATGGGAGATGAGGTTTAGCACCCCCCGAAATAAAATCCTGCGTACCGCATTGTTTATTTCGATAAAGGTTTTATGTAAATACACTATCTACAGTATTTTGTATCACCAAATCACAGAAAATGCCATGCTTTAGAACACCTTCAGGCTTCACCAAGAAGTTGTCACCTTCACAAGAACTGTAATGTCAAGTTTGACGAACCCATTTCACCCCTTGTTTTTTATCACTCGGATTACTGCCGCCAATGAGAAGAGGTTAGGAAAATTCGAAATCATACATGTACCGTATACATGTACCTCGTACATTAGGCCTGTGAAGGTTGTTCGTATTGGCAATTCTGGCTCTGCAGTTCGTCCCATGTTTTGCTATGGGGAGGATGTCTGCTATTTAAAGGGATCATGCTTGAGTTTTTCCATTGCAACACAGATCACGTTTGTGCTCCACTTCAGCACACATGCGTTTAGGAAAATTGTACCCTCATTTCGTACCAGCAGTGAAAGCGATACGTTTTTTCGCTTGGCCTACTTGCAGCTACGGCTGCCATATCGCACAGACGCAGAGGTCTAGTCAACGATAAACGCTGCCAAAATTTAATGGATTAAACATGGATGAAAGTGGGATACCTTGGACAAACACGCAAATATTGATCGCTTCGTCGTGGTGCTGTATTGCTATTTTTGGCGCCTATCTGTTCACAAAAATTTACAAGCATCTGGTGCTCGTCAACAGTCTGCCTGGTCCAAAAGGAAGCTTTCTGTTTGGCAACGCTTGGAAATTCTTGGCTGATCATCATGGTGAGTTTTCTATTAGTTTTACTTGCAGAATAAATGGTGATCCCAGCGTAATCTGATAACATAGTTGTAAAAGGTATCCAATTTATCCAGAATCCCACACCAATTGCTTTACTGTATGCAAATCAGGACAACATAAGTATGCTAAATCTGTCATGACTCCTTTATCTGAAACATGTAAAACTGCTATCTGTACCTACATGTATATGTGATAGAAATTCTCCAAGTGGAATTTATTTTTGCCTTTAGTTATAATATACCTTTACGAAATACATTATTTATTTTATCGATTAATTTTTTCTTATGATAAAGTTTGGTTAAATGAACATTTTAGTGTATTTAAGTGCATAATATGATTGCATCAAAAATCTCACAACACCGTACTACCGTACTATAAAATTACATAATACAGTAGGCCTACAATAGCCATTATGGCTTTTGGTGGATATTTAGTTTTAGAGTTTAATAATCATCCTGTCGTGTTTTGAAATAATGTTGTCAACCAATGTTGTTAAATTTGTCTAATTTCTGATTCGATCTACAGCCATAGCTTTATTGCATGCACATCTGGACTACATCAATATGATAAAGCTGCCATGACTCCTACAGTATATCTGAAACATATATACAGTAGCTCCTGTTTGATATTTATATAACATTTGTACCTGTACGTGAGAGAAATTCTACAAGTGGAATTAACTTCTGTAGCTTCATTACTGTTTTGAAATGTTTACTTTAACCTTTTCTCATCAGAAAGATTTGGTTCAAGTTACATTTTAATGTTCTCAAATGTTCAATATATATTTCACTTGGTAGATGATAAATATCTCATATCAACAGTAAAACTAATTTTCTATAAAGTTAAGATTGTTATTTATTTATTTTAACTTCATCTTTAAATTGTGAAATTAATTTAATATTTTTTAAATTTGAAAATGTTTAAAGTTGTAAATGTTTACTTATCTCTGAAAAAGTGGTCCCGAGACGACTTTTGGTATACTACTATCAACTTGCATCAGCTTTATCTCGTAAAACAAGTGCAAGGCGGATGTTGTCCGTCGCAACGGTCAAAAGTCGCCTTGCACTTGTTTTCCGAGAAAAATCTAAGGTTGGTATAGCATTGAGTTTCATAAAGAAAAAGAATGCACTAAGGGACTTAAGGCTATTGTTAATCGAATGTTTAGTTTTAGCTTCATAATCATGCATGCTAGTTTCAATGAGCGGAAGTCACGTGCAAATTATTTATAGTTTGGCAGTTCATGAGGAACCACGATTGCATTTGTCCTGAAAATCAGGAAATCCGTTCAATAAAGCGAATACATAGTGACTTGAATTTTTATACAATAAAGCAGACTGTCACTTCTCACTGAATACAATGAAATTTGAAACTCATTAAACTTCGCGATATTTAGAACAAGCGATCCCCTCTCCGTTGCAGCTATTTTGTTTTTTATCCGAAAGTGGTTAGTAGGCCAATTTGTACGCTCGGTTTCTGCTCAATTTATTACGATAAATGCACTTTAGCATACAGAAACTGCTGCAAAAACTGATACCTTTCCAACCTCTCTAAGGCACAACCTAATTTATCCAAAAAATCCTTCCAATATAATGACTTGCTTGCGTTACGCATTATTGCATAAATATGTCTGTATTCCGAATGTTCAAAAATCCAGACATCAAGCAGATGAAAATCAAACGTGATAATTACTAATAGATAAATTCCGAAGAGATGTTTACAATTTTGCTTTAGATTTCAATTAGCAGCACAGTTTAGTTGTAAATAAAAATAGGGGGAAATTCAAGCAGTTTGTTTTATAAATTTGGTGAAATGCAAAAACAAAATGTACGTTTTTTAATATACACTGTACATGTACGTGGTTTTAAGCACGTAGCGCTTTTTTGCTTTAGATTTCATGGTATAGTTATTTAAGCATTGGATATTCAGACGTCTCTAGGCTTCGGGTTATTTCAAAACGACAGGTTTTCACACTTACACTTTCATGACATTACATATACATGTACTTGTAAAAGTGTGTCAGGATTACCATTGTTTCACCTTCGAAATAAATTACATTGTCAAACAGATTGTATGCCAAATACCTGTATATGGCTAGTAAAACTGTCAAATGAAAAACTCCACTCTGCAGTTTCCTCCTGTTGACCTTGGAAAAGATTGCATGCAAAGTTGGTTTACTCACGAATCAATCATCAATTGATACATCAAAGAGACTACCAAAAATATCGTGATTTTTAGTTATTGCAATAGGCTAGTGTGTGTGCTACTGCCGTAATTATACCTATAGACTGCTATGCAGTTGGTAAATTTTATTGCAATGTTGCCATCATGCTGATACACTTATCTGGTTTGTGACTGTATTTTTCACTTGTTTAGAAATTGTTAAGGTATTCGATGAATACACGAAGAGCCTTCGTGATCAGCCCTTCATATGCCTGTGGATACTCCATAAAAAATACATCATCATTTTTAAGGCCAGTGCAGCGGAGGTATATCTTTTTTTTATTGCCTTCAGGGATACCAAAAGCTAAGATCATAAAATAGTGAGGACCTGAAAATGAATTGCGAAACAAATAAAACGAGGTGCTAACTGCTTGTTGTACATGAATTTTAAACAAGGAAAGTATTGACAACTTATTGCCCAAGCCAGACCATCACAATCTCAAAAATGATCGCTAATTTTCATATCTCCTAGTACAATAACACGAATGTACAGTATATTCTAATAGTATCATACATGTACAGTGTACATGTTATTGGAACGAAATCTCAAGCACCCTACTATGACTATAATTTTTCTTTCTCCAAGAAATAATTTTGATATTTAAATTTGATAAATGCTACTCTTTCGCTGGCAGTCTCGTGCTACTGTTCTGTTTAGTTTGTATTGATTTTGCCGTGGACGTCAATTTCTCTTCTACTTTAATATGATGCAGAATACAGACCTGTAGAACAGGGATGTCTAATTGGCATGCAGACATCAATGAAGCTAATGTAGGCCACGAAACAGCGAAAGTTTCGTAAGTTATTTTATTGAGATTCACCACTTTCTTATTTAGGAACTGCTAAATAGTACAAAGCACATAAGGAAGTCTTCTACCTACAAATTTATGGAGCCATGGCTGGGAAAGGGACTTCTCACGAGGTAATCAAGCCTGCAGAAACCCCGAATTTTCATTTTCATTGTCCCATGACATGTTACATATTCTTGCAGCACAGGTCGCAAGTGGCAAAAGCACCGAAAGCTCCTGACGCCAAGTTTTCACTTCGAAATCCTGGATAATTTCATGCATTCTTTCAACGAACAGAGCGAAATTCTGGTTTCCAAATTAAAGAAAGTTGCTGACAAAGGCTGCTTCGACATTTGGCCGTACATTACCCTCTGCACACTCGACATCATATGTGGTAATTGAATGCTAACCTGTTTATTACTGTGTCAATAGGTCTTCATAAATTGGCTTAATTCGTTATTTACGGTAATTACAGAAACTGCTATGGGTAAACAAATTAGCGCGCAGCAAAATAGTGATTCTGAGTATGTCAAGGCAATCAAAAGGTAAAGTATTCAGTGCAAGATTATACTCTCCCAATTATTTGCCCTTTTTGCACGTTCCTTGGTAACTTGTATTAATAGAATTTTTTTCAACTACAATCATGTTTGTGTAAGTCGGTACTCTACCATAATCAGTGATAACGAAGTCCAGAAAACCATTCCAAACGTCCTTTTTGACATTCCTCCTCGTGTAATAATACATTGCCGCCGTTTATCTACTGTAATAGACACTCTAGACAATAATCTATATGTAACAACACTTTGTTGGTGCTAATTTTGGCTTAAAAATTTATGCTTTTATGGCTTTTATCATGTCTTGTTGTCAGGTCATGCACACGCGTGCCATTTAAAAAAAATTAATGGTACGCTGATAAAAATCAATTTTTTTCAGAATTCTAAAGCCGGGCTTGCACTTATAACAAAACTTGATACAGTATGTCACAACTTTTTACAACTTGTTGTAAAAAATTTTATTGCAAATGATGTTATGTAACGTTTTTTCTTGCTTTATCGGCAAAAATGAAAGGACGTCATAAATCTGGGTATGCACACTTGCTATGGATGGTAAAATTTTTCGAAAAGTAATTTTATGTAACAAAATTATACAAATTGTTTGATGACCCACGTAATCAGGTGGACATATTATAACAAATTTACAAGCATAGACGCACTGAAACATGTTATACAACAAAAGTTTTACAAAGTCCCTTGATCTTTACCAACACATGATGGATAACATACAGTATATCCTGCTGTAGCACAAGAAACAAGTTAGATAACATCATGTTATATAACAGGGCCCGCTAAAATGACAATATCAAATTCAAGTCATTCAATTCTACCTGAACAATGTCTAAAACGTTTTTCTTAACGAAATAATTTCAAAAAGGCTAATCGCAATTAAAATCTGTATCCCTTATACATGTACCTTTATGAATCAATTTATTGCATCACGATCTTTTTGGTCTTAGGGATTGTGTGGACTGTGCTCCATTTTTTTTCTTAATTTCTGTGTCAGAGAAAGTTATTTGAAGGATTATCAGAACCTAAAGGCAAGGCAGTCACCTTGCGTCACTTTTTCGTGTCCATGAGACTATCTGCTTGCCTGAAATACTTTTTATACACTATAACATATAGCTGCTATTGCAAAAAACTAAAAATGGAAAGTTTATTCGTTTTTTTAATGGTTTTCAGCCTTGGAGAAATTTTCATGTTGCGGTCAGCTCGCCCATGGCTTCACCCAGAATGGATATTCAACTTGACGGCCCTTGGAAGGAAGCATAAAAAATGCCTACAAATCTTGCACAGTTTTACGGATAAAGTAAGCAATTCAAGGAAGCGCTACCTACTATGATAAAAATTTAGTTACCCAAATTTACATGTAAACAACGCGTTTGCAAGCAATTGTTTTCATCAACCTTGAAACGGGGCTTCTGCCTTTCGAATGAAGTTCAAAACTTTCTTAAAAAATTCACGTTGGGGGGAAACACGTTTAATTTAAATCAGAAGTTTCGTTTTAAATGTGTCAATGCATGCAGGTAAGGTTTATGGTCGCCTTAAGCTGCTAAAGGAAATTTGACCTGAATCTGCAACGTTGATATAATGATATCCTCAGGTTATTCAGGAAAGGAAGAAACAAATTACTGAAAAACCTGCAGAAATTGATGAGCAAAATAACGTAAATATACCAGGAAAAAAGCGTCGGATGGCATTTTTAGATACCTTATTGACATCTAGCGAAATTAATAACCAACTTGACGATAAGGACCTACGAGCCGAAGTTGACACCTTTATGTTTGAGGTAAATCTGAGAATACAGTGCATCCTACATATTACATACGAAACCTTTTCATTATACTGCACTGTATTTATGATAAAAATGTCATGCCATGCCTCGTGTACAGTTTCTTAAAGTTATGAAACTCATTTAAATTTTAGGGTCATGACACTACAGCAGCAAGCATCAATTGGACATTGTATCTCTTGGGAAGGCATCCAGAAATCCAGGAAAATATCTACACTGAATTACGCGAAATATTTGGTGCGTATTTTCTAAATCATTATGCGTGTACCTTAAAACAATGCAACAAACAAAAAACATAATGCTTGACATTTTTATTATTTACAGACCAAATACTTATTGTAAATTTGTATAATCCTTGTGTTTTTACATAGGAAATTCCGACAGCCACATTACCCATAACGATATAACAAAACTGAAATATTTAGAAGCCGTAATAAAAGTAATTATATCTACTGCATTTTATTTATATTTTTTAAAAGTAAGGAAGTTATTAATGTGAAAATGTGAAAGAAAAATATTTAATTATTTACCAGAACGATGTTAATTAAAAGGTCCTAAAGATCCTAAAGAACGCACCAAATAATTTAATTCAAGGGGGTTTTTCACGTAGTATGTACATGTATGTGTTATTTGTAATAAGTGTTTTCGGAATATTGGAGTAATTGTCAAAGCGTTGCGTCCACTTTCAGGAACTATTTTTAAGCTTAATTAATTATTTTTTTCTAGGAATCCCTTCGGTTGTTTCCAAGTGTGGCAATGTATGGACGTGCTCTTGACGAAGATTTACAGATAGGTAAAAAGTGCTAATTATGAAACGTTGTTTTCAAAGTCGCAAATAGGAGAAATATTAGTTGTACTTAATACTTAAGCTTAGCAAGCGAACACCAATAGAGCCAATGGAGATAACTTAACAATGATCTTTCTTATTTGATAAGCTGGTCATAACATCCCTGCAAATACTGACGTCATTGTATTAGCCATGTTGTTGCAACGTGATCCAGACATGTTCCCTGAACCAGACGATTTTAAGCCAGAGCGATTTCTCACTCATGATACTACACGAACGCCTTTTGCTTACATACCATTTTCTGCTGGACCGCGAAATTGCATCGGTAAGTACAATATTCATCATGTCAAATGAAATAATAAGTTTTAATAGAGTTGCATGGTATGGTAACCACCAAAATGAGCCAAGCAAACAGTTAAAAATTGTCATACTTCGGCAGAAGTTTGACATTGTTCATTTGCACCGCCTTTTTATCTCAATTGTACTATTAGCCTTTGGAAACCTCATTTGTATTTCAGGTCAAAAATTTGCTATGATGGAAATGAAAGTTATCCTTTCTTACATTCTACGAAACTTCAAGGTAAAATCGCACGACACGGCGGAGGATTTGAACGTGATCGCAGAGCCAATACTCAGGTCCGTCAAAGAACTGCGAACAGAGATCTTCGAAAGAAATTAAAATGTGATAATGCTGGTTGGACAGCTTGTAAACTACTGGTAACTAATTAAAACCTTTTCAATCGTACCGTTGCATATTCCTAGCGATTATCTTCACCCCAAATATGCGATATTTCCCGGATAAAAATCGTTGATGTCATTGATCTTGCCTAGGTGGACACCTATCATGAGTCCTGCTATAATTTACACCTAACTGAAAACAAGTGCTAGAGTTACGGAGCATTTGGTAAGAGAAAAGTTTATTATTTCTCACATTGGCTGGATAAAATGGGTGGAAGCCGGTTTAGCGTCAATTCGAACTATAGTGTTACGAAATATATGGCGCAAGTATGCAGGGCTGGATTCATAAAGCCAGCTCTGAAAACGGCCCCCCATTAAGATTTTATTGGTCTGAACAAGGGCTTCCATCAGCCTAATACCTCGTTCAGACAGGACATTTCAAACGAGATCAGTCGCCTAAACTCCTTAGGATTTTGCAGTCTGTACTATGTCGGGACAGGTGAAACTC
>JAQGAF010005711.1:0-11569 GCA_034687865.1 Kryphioiulus occultus | reverse complement strand
TAAAGTTGAATTGTCGCCTCCAGAAGTAACCAGACTATCAAGCAAAATTGTTATCACGACGATTTATTCATTATTCGTAGAGATTTTGTGTATACAATTTTTTCAATTTTTTAACATGGCAGGGGTGGGAGGGGAACTTCCCGTTAAGTTTTTGCTTATCTGGGTGCAGTTAAATAGCAATGTATCCAATTTGTTTAAGTTTAGCAACCTGTTTGTAACGAGACGAGCTGCAAACTTCTTGTATTTGAAACAAAGATCATTTTACATTCAGTCTTGCAATCATTTCGCAGTCAATTTTTTTTTTTGCAACCACTTTGAGACAATTTTTTTTCATAAAAGTGTGTACGTTGTTCCGTTAATTGATTAAAAGGCGTACTATTTGTCATCAATTATTTCCATAATTGCCAACTTTGTTACCACTACAGATGTCTGAAGTTTAATGTATTTATGGGAGCAAGTTGCCAGTTTGCCTGATTCTAATCCACTTCGTCTTCTTGTCTTTCAGCCGCTTGTGATTCGTTGGAAGGTCCAACATTTCTCCAGGAGCCTCCGAGCAAAGTCGAGTTTTCCAACAACACCAAAGTGTGGGTCAGCTGTCGAGTTCTCGGAAATCCCCGACCAGTGATTAGATGGACACTGGCCAGCGGCATGGTCGTGGGCGATATCTACGGCGTTCGCACAATTTTAACTAATGGGACCATCATTTTTCATCCTTTTCAACCTGAACAATATCGGCAGGACGTCCACGCTGTTTCTTATCGCTGCGAAGCCACCAGCACCTTGGGGACAGTGGTCAGCAGGGAGATGTGGGTAAGGGCAGGTAAGAAAGACCTCGTGAACTCATAAACCGTAGTTAATCGATTTTTGATGATGGTGGTTATTGCAATCCTTCTGGAATTCCTGTCAAAATTCGTAGAGTAATAGATTCGCAGATTTGAAATTGCTTAGGAAGTTTAGTTCATAAAGCCCTTCAACCCCATGGATTTCGTGACAGCCTTCATGTTTCTTTATGCTTTCCCTTCAGCTACAATTTACGTATAATTGGAATTTCAGAAATGTTGAAAATGCGGAATGCCCATAGGTTAAGCTCATTAGTTCATGTCCTTGTCTTCCATGAAAGACCTTGTCTTTCTTTTAAACTTAAAGGAAATGAGAGAGTCCAGTGAAATTCAGACAATTTAATGTCGTTAAATAATCGAGTAAAACGTATTTGTATCTGTTTTTCAGTGGTGATGCAAAAATATGAAGTGCAAGTGTACGACGAATTCGTGATAACTGGCAACACTGGCGTATTGAAATGCCACATTCCGAGTTTCGTGACGGATTACGTGACAGTCACAGATTGGATACAAGAAACGTCTGGATCTGATGCGCACAGCAAGTCCATTGTACAAACTGGTAAGAATCATGAGCTTGATTCATTTTTGTTCCATTTGCAAAGGAAACCAGCGTGAAATTAACTGTACTACAGTATACATGTACATGTACTGTAAGTGCACATGCAGAATGTGAAAAATGTGAAATATCTTACAGTACATGTACATGTTTGAAAATGAGAAGAAAAGTGTTATTTAACATGATACTATGCAACTTTGTCTTGTTGAGCCTAGTACACGCCTAGAAACATTTTGCGAAAACATGTTTCTCGGGAAACATGACTCAGCGAAAATATTTTCTAGAACGAGCTTGTGGCAGCATGTTTCCACAAACATAGTGTCCATATTACCAGCAAACAAAAGAAATGTTTACAGAAACAGCCTTTTCCGCAAACATGTTTCCACAAATTTGTTTCACGTGCTAGAAATTTGGAAACATTTTGAGGAAACATGTTCCATAACCATGTTTCCACGAACCCGGTGGGTTTACACAACATTTAAAAAAATATAATAACAAATTAGTTTTTAACTTTGTTGTGCAGCTTGTCTTGGACGTCGTCCATAACTTGTTATGGATAGGAATATTTTTCTAAAAGTAATTTTATGCAACTTGTTGAACACGAAAAGAAAAAATGTTATGTAACATGTCAGTATTGATGACCCACCAAGTGTGACCCAGGGTATGAAGTGGGCGTTTTACAGCAAGTTTACTAAAGTTGACTTGTTAGAACGTGCACACCAAAGTTTTACAACGTCCTTCGACCTTTACCGACACATGATGGAAACATACAACCCACTACATGTATATGTTGAACTTTGCTTTATTAGACTTTGTTATACTGTGTAAACCAAAATAGTATTATCCATATCAAGTACTACATGTCGTTATATAACAAGTTGTACCAAAAAATTTAAACTGATTTGTTAAATCACAATGTTTCGTTTAACAAAACCCAGCTTTACAATTACGGAGGGGCTGAAGGGGCCCTAAACAGCAGAGGGAGCCCTTGGCTAACCAACATTACCAAAGAAACATTACATATTTCAAAGCTATCATTACCATTGCTACGCCCCCGCAAACGAGTTAGTGGAATTCGTACATGTATTATTCCATCAGACAAATGCTGGAACGCCTTAAGCTTAAAGATGCTCCTCGCTATTACCAACACCAGTTTGATGAAGCGCAAGAAAGCTTCACCTTTTTAGTCGATCCAAATTACGAAATTGGGACAAAATACTGTTTAATATGCACATGTTTTATGCGAAGAACGCGATTATTAGATGAAAAATATGTCTCGGATGCCTTGTTATTCGAGCCAAACAAGAAGACTTATCACAAGCCCTTTTTCCGCCTTCCCCCAAGTTGCTTTTATGAGATTAATGCGCTGATGACGTATTAATGCACAGAATTCGACTGTTACTGAGACCGTTCTGGAATACGAGCATTGTCTCGGCGAGTAATTGCGCATAGAAATAATTCACTCTAGATTTCTCTCATAAATACTGGCTGAGAACCCTCCAGTCTTAGGACTCGAAAGCCTCGTGTGGCTGCTGCAAATGAAATGCACATAGCCTTGAGCTAGTCAGCGTGAATAACAAATTTGGCTTTAATGTACGAGCTAGTGTTTTTTCTCTCCATTCACCTCAACCTTTTTAATTCGTTTTCCACTTGAAATAATGGCGATGACGTGCGACCCTCCGAATCTCTGCCTAATGAAAGGCAACTTAATTGAAAAGGCATCGTGTCTACACGCATTTTACATTACTGCTAATGCCGAAATAATGATGAGCAAGAACCACTGGAATGCATGGAGTTCCTTCTGGCTCTGTTTTTCGAATGTGGTTTAATATGCACACGAAGATAAACTTGCTGTAATGGGGTGCCAAGTAGAGTATGCATAGCCTACAGTGAGAGTGCATCCATATTTCATATAAAGAATGTTAGAAAAAACGTACAAAAATATGGCACCACAGTCGGGAAAAACGTTGGTGGCCTTGTGTGAGGTAATAATTGCATGTTGTCATTGTTAGCTATTTTTCGCATAAATCGCCAAACCTGACTCCCTGTTATGGACGTCTGAGTAAGCAAGCCATACCTGGTTATCTATATTTAATACAGAACAGCAAAAAAGTGCAACAAAACCAAAGAATATGACACCACAAAAGGGGAAAAGTTAGGAATTAGCTTGTCTTTCATGTTAACTTTTTTTCATTGCTGGGCATATACATGTAAAAGTGATAATTAGCAATGTGAGGTAATAATTGCATTTTGCTATGAAGCTAATTTTAGCTCAAATCGTCAAGCCTGACTCACTGTTAGGAGCACATCCTGATTTTTTCTTTTTTTTTCAATGAAAATATTTAACAACTAAAACGACTGCAATACATTGTTAAAATTGTTTATTGAAAATTTCCAATCATTGAGTTTCCTAACATTATTTTTTATTCGAAAAACACGTGTTGCTGCTCCAAACCTCCTTAAAATTGTTACACTGCGACATTTCTAGTGACTGTAACATTTGCAAGTAGATATATTTTCGACAAACCTATTATTTCGTTAAAAAATTGGTTGACAAATTGCATTTATGCGTACATTTTCTGGAAATTTTGCTCTGCTTATAATGAAACCTGTTCTGATTTGTTGATAAAATGACCAAACTGCCGAACTCAAAACATCCCTAAATGAAAATATAATCAGGCCTGAAAAAGATGTTTGGGTGAAAAGATATACATGTACTGTAGGTGTAAGTACATGTACGGTATATCTGTATTTATAGTGTTACATTATATACAATATTCGTAGCATACTCCATTTGAATATAGATAATGCCATTGTCATATCCGTTATTGCTTTATTTTGATGGAAGACGATCTTCAAAGATTCCGCCCTAGTAAGCAATATTGATAAAGTAAAGCAGACTACAGACGGTATCTCAGGTCCTGCTTTCTCCATATTTGTAGAAAATGTCATTACATGACTCGCATTTCAAGAAAATGTTGTGTATTTCCTTTTATTTTGGATGCTGTTCCGTTACTTTAGGGCATCAGCATAGCATAATATTTTTTTTGATTTCGAGATGTGCATACCCTTTGCCAAGTAATGATGCTTTGTTTCTGTGACAATGACTATTTGTTAGTCAACAATCGCCATTGACTCACTTCATTCTAGTTAGGACAAATTTCTGGGAAATGGTCAATAACCGACCAAGTTCTGGAAAGATTAATCGAAATTATGTTTCCAGTAAGGATAAGCTCTCTTAAGATTGGTCTTAATTTTCTTTCCATTTTTTGCCAGAGACCTATACCTACTTTACCATTTGTCAAGTTTGTTAGCCAAAAATTGCCAATGGTTCACTTACTATTAGCCAGGATGAATTTCTGTGAGATGGTTAACGACCATTGTTTGGAAAGATTGCTCGAAATTTTGTACTCTTTTTTAGAAGTCCCCTTAAGATCAGATTTCATTTTTTTGTCCAATCGTTTTTTTCAGACATACTTGAACTTTTCTGAAGTAATGCCTCTTTGTTTCGTCGAAAAAGTCCTCTTTGTTAGACAAAAATAACCAATTCTATCCAGGATGAATTTCTTTAAGACCCTCTTCTGGAGAATGTGCTCGAAATTTTGTTCTCTGAAGGATAAGCTTCCTTGAGTGAAGTCTCTTGGTTTCTGTGAAAATGTCTTATCTGTTACAGAAATGAAGTTTTTCGCCAAAAGGGTTTTTGGCAACATTCATACTTTCTTTACCATTTGTCAAGTTAAATCTT
The DNA here is from genome assembly GCA_034687865.1 of Kryphioiulus occultus. Lineage (NCBI taxonomy): Eukaryota > Metazoa > Arthropoda > Diplopoda > Julida > Julidae > Kryphioiulus > Kryphioiulus occultus. Next base: position 6,429 of record JAQGAF010005711.1, on the reverse strand, counting down.
TGATTTTGCAAGACATGATTTATTTGTTAGCCAAAAGTTACCAAAGATTCCCTTATTTATTGCCAGGTTGAAATTCATTTAGCTCCTCAGCGACCAGCTTGTGGAGAGATTGCTCGAATTTTTTTCCTTGAGGACATAGTTTTGCAAACATTCAAGTAACGTCTCTTTGTTTCTGTGAGAATGTTTTATTTGTTAGCCAAAAAATTCTAATGATTCACTTATAATTCTGTGGATGAACTTCCGTGAAATTGCTCGAAGATTTTATTTAATTTTTCCTTGGATACCTTTTATGATATTCATAACTTCTTTACTATTTGTTACGTTTGTCATCATGTCTTTGCTGCTGTGAAAAATGTGTTATTTGTGGGCCAAAAACTACCAACTGCAAGACATTGCCAGCGATTCACTGTTAATATTGGGCAACAAATTGTTACCCAAAAAAGGGGATGAAGTTCAGGGTATGGTCAACGACCAGCTTCAGAGATATTACTCGAAATTTGGTTCTCTTTGAGAATAAGCTCTCTGAAGATTTGCCTTAATATTTTCTTACAAGTCTTCCAATAATTGCAAATTCTCATTGGATAATCACCCCTTTTATCCGCAATTATCCGTTTTGTGTCGTTTGTGTCTTTATTAAGGAGTACATCGTATTGGTTCTCATTCATTATGTAGGTATTTAAGTCGTTGAAAGGGTCCGGATAAATTGCTTCGTGCCGATGGTGGTCGTGTTGAGCTTGTCTAATGGCCTGATGGTATGAGCCACTGGCACTAGACCAGCTAAGGAACCGCTTTGCTCTCATAAATACAATATACAATGGGTAATAGAGCAAGAGGCAACATCGATTAACTTCACGTTTCGTTTAATAGAAACGCAATTTGGGGCTGGCTGGGGGCTTCATTAATATAACTAGCCTGTCCTTACACGCTTGGCTTGCCCGCCTATATATCTTGTTCCGTTTGACAAATAAGCACCCATGTGGAGCTGCAATAGCAAACCCTTTCATGTTGCACCAATTCCTCTTGCTACCTATGCATGCGTATGTTAATTCAGTCGAAAAATGTTCCAAGACTTGCTAGAAGGGCTTCTGGTTTGTCAATAACTTGTGTTGTGTTGGCGTATTTTATTCATGGTTGGTTAGGTTTACTTCGTTAGGTTGTTTACTGGCTTTTCAGGAAGTTGCACATGTTATTCCAATAAGCTAATCAGAAAATCCTTAGCAACTGTGCAAAAAATCTTCCTCTGGCAGTGTTGAAAAACATGAAGTTTTTGTTAAATGATTAAATTCGTCTCCAATTTATTTTTCAAAGGTTTTCTTGAACATTGTGGGAGTAGGTTTGTTTGTGTTGGTTTGTTTTTTGGTTATCAAGGCAATGGTTTCTTCCTGTTTATTGGTACTTTCATCATCGGAAATTTTGCTGCTTTTTGCCTCGCGAGTACCGGTATGTTTAACAAAGAAAATGTTTGCACTTCGGAATGTGCCCTGCTCCAGCATTTACACCATGGGAAAGTGGGTTTCTCCCAACTGTTTTTAGGATGGCTCTGATTACGTGGGAGTTATTTCAGGTAAATGAATGTATTACAGTTCAGGTTAGGTTAGGATAAACAGGAAAAATACAAAAGTACATAAAAAGGATTAAGATCTACTGGTCAAGTAGGGTGGCGATATACAGGATTTCCAAAAATAATGAGGCAGTTTTGATCGTTATTTACTTAAAAACTAAGCTGTATTTCGTTGCTCGTTCGATTTTGGATTTTTGCCTTTCCCACACTTATAATGGAACGATTCGAGTGATTTGAAAGCCGTGGAACGATTGAAAGATTTCAAAAACCTCTTCAAGAAATGTTGAACCACGAGAACGCGGCTTTCATTTGTCCCGTGTTTCGTACACTAAATTTACATAAGTATAGGGTTTACGATACAAGAAGAATTAAAGCTAAATACAGTTTGGTGAAGTAATTAACAATCAAAACTGCGCATTTTTTTGCGCAAACCCTGTACATATAGTGTGCACATGTATAGTGCGACTATATTTATAGTGAAATTATATTTTTTAATTCCAAATATGCTGTCCTCAATTTGAAAAAGCGTTTTCATTTGTTTCCTTCCCTGTTGCTCATTCAAGAAGTGAAATGAAGTTATTTAAGCATACCTATATATGAATTAAACTGTGAATTTTTGTAGTTTATTTGCATAGTTTGTAGCATTACATTCATAAAAAATATATATAAAAGCGTGTTTCCTCGAATTAGTTTTGGCAATATTGACTGAGAATTGATTCTCATGCAGCAGATATGAAAAAACCAAATTGTTAACTGACTTTTGCGTTATGTTTACCCTGTAGCTGTGAACTTACAAAAATAAACGTTGGAGAAACTTCCAACCTTCGTTTTTGTTTTGCTATGCCAGTTTTTCTATATTCTTTAAATATATAGATGTCACCGTCTAGCTCTCCAAAAAAGTTGATAGGCACCTAACAGTTAATTTTTAATCCATGTTCTTGCAATGTCGATCTTTTGGCCAATGACATTGCTTCGTTTCTATTGAAAAGCCCAGTACAGATTGAGATCTTCGTCTGGTGCACATTATATATTGATACAAGCAGTGAGCATAAAGATTGCTTTGTTCGTTGTCAATGTTTGCCAATGTATGCAAATAGTCGTCCTCCTGTTTTCGTAAAATCTCAGGCCTGTAAAATCTGCAGGCAAAATAACCCAGCTTTGCTAGAATGAAAATAGCAAGAAAGATGCAGTATGAAAGGGTCTTACGATATGTTTTTTTACATACATGTATATGTACATACACAGTGAATTTGTGACCGTTAAACACTGTTAGACTTTAGCAATATCTCTTGAGGGAAATGAAGAAAAACGTCTTTCAAAAACTATTTTCTAGATAACTGAAAAGTTAAAAATCTTATGACTGGGTTCCAAGAAATTGCATGTGCGCTATGTGTACATTATCACATGTTGCTGAAAAGGACAAAGTGCATAACGGGCTTATACAGATGGTTTGAATGTATATTTTCGTTCATGATCTATTCAGAACGATCTAAATTTTCTTCAACTCAAAAATGTCCATTCAGATTTATGTTTTTGTGGCACAAACATGAAGAAAACCTCTCCTGGATATTTGAAGTTTCATCTGATGGGATTATTTTTGAAATTTTACTGCATGATGACTTGCTGCAGGATGAGGGTAGTAAAGGAAGATGAAAAAACAGCCAAGACTAGCTGCCAAACCAACGCCTTTCAACAAGACGATAGCTGAAAACCTTTATCAAGAAGAAAGTGCCCATTGTCCACGTGTGAAGGAGCACTTGGAAAGTAAAACTACATCAATCAAAACGTATCAACCCCTGTCACACCCTGCCCATTAACGATCGTTTGCTAAATTACTTGAAGATGCCCACTTAAAAATGGTCATTACTAAAGGGGCAGACCGACCACGCAGATTAATTGTAATGGCGTGGCCATTAATAGACGTCTTATTGGCTTACTTCATCAACCATACTTGATTCATATACATGTAATGTGCGACCTATGTCGTCATACTGTGTTGCTTTTAAAAAAGAATCGACATTTAGCTAGCGTTGCATAGCTGAGGTTATGCATGTTTAACAACATGTTTTACCATTCAGCAGAGTTTAATTAATTAAAGATTGTCGGACCTGTAGGTTTAATTTAGTAACAGCCATGTTACATGCATGACACTGTGTTACTACGGCGAAGTTATCTATTGTGACTATTATCAACATTTGGTTAATTAATGTTATTACTATAAAACGTCTATTTCTTACCATTGAATAGATTTTAATTCAGTTCGAGTGGAAGACCTGACTCGCTTAATACATGTAAGTGGACTGTGTCTTCTTCTATCGACATTGGCAATTTGAAAGTACCCCCTCGGTTTCCATACACCAACATTAGTTTTTTTCCTTTTATTTTTTATTTATTTTTTGTGAAGAAACAACATTAGTTTTTTTCCTTTTATTTTTTATTTATTTTTTGTGAAAAAACAACATTAGTTTTTTTCCTTTTATTTTTTATTTATTTTTTGTGAAAAAAATTGGAGATGTTGTACAATTACCACCCGAGCAATGTAAGAAGTTGCATGCTTAATGAAAACTGAAAAACAAATGTCATTTCAATCGTTGTTGCACCTCGCTGTATCTTCTGGGCCAGCAATTACCGAAAATGAGTGTTTCGAATTTGAGCAAGTTGACGAAAAGGTGATAATGGAAGTGGAGGGAGGTGTCATCGTTTGATGGCTGCAAGAACCAGCTTGAAATGAAAACTGTCAGCGGCAACTGCTTTTTCTCCAATCTGTGAAAAGAAAATCATTCCCAATCGTTAATTCAAGCTCTGTGTTGTTCGAGGGCATGGTTCTCCGTTGGAATGCTGACACAAAAAGTAACAAATGTATAATCTTGTTGGTTAGCGAAGCGCAAACCGCATGCGAAAGACGTTTGAAAAATTGATCCCTCCGAGTAATTGTGAGAATGAAAATGGCATTAATAATTGAGCTGGGAGCTTTTGCGTGACACGAATGGATGTGGTGCTCGCTTAAGCCATTAATCCACGACAAAACTGAGCAACTTGAAGCCAGTTCTTGACCCCAGATGCCGGTGGATCGACTGTCTCACCCCTCGAAAGTCTGGTCATTTTATTAAAATAGGATCCTTGAAATTCTGATTGTTCTGTTGAAGATGAAACGAGAAAGCCTCTGATATTCCCAGCTTTTGGGTAAGCGAAAAATGTATTACAGGCTTCATACTATCAGGGAAAATAAAAGAAAGTCAAGGTAATGAAATGTGGTCAGGGAAATGAGATGTGTGTAAGGAAATGAGATGTGTCCAGGGAAATGAGATGTGTCCAGGGAAATGAGATGAGGTCAGGGAAATGAAATGTGGTCAGGAAAATGAGATGTGGTCAGGAAAATGAGATGTGGTCAGGAAAATGAGATAGGGTCAAGGAAAGGAGATGGGGTCAGGAAAAGGAGATGGGGTCAGGAAAAGGAGATGTGGTCAGGGAAATGAGATGTGGTCAAGGAAATGAAATGTGGTCAGGAAACGTCAGGGAAATGTTGACATCTTGTCCATTAAGTCAGCGAAAGTCAGGTGGAAGTCGGAGAAAACATTCCAAAAATTTTGAATTTCATTTTTTTGACTTAATGTAATGCCCCTTAAGACACAAGCATAAAGTCTCCTTTCTGAAGCACCTTTGGGCCAATAATTGTATTGTTTAATGCCTAACTTGATTTGTCCATCTTTGGCTAAACAAGCTTAGTCCTACTGTTATAAGCTATAACGGATTGTGAAATTGTGTTCGACAAAAAATGATTTTAGAAAAATAGCGAATTTAAGAGCCTTATCTAGTCATGAATTCAAACTGTAACTATTGTATATATAGGGATTGAACCTGTTCCTGCAGAAATTAAACTTGACCTTTTTCGGATTGTTTGTTACATCACCCAAAACGTGGAATACAGTGAGGAACATCTTCGAGTTGTTTTAGAGACATTGGAATAAGACAGCCGAAGAGCTATATCTATTGTAATGTGTTTTACCACCATGCAAGTACTGGTGGAAAATAAGTTGCCATTTCCTACTTCATTGCAATCAGATATGCAACCAGTCTGAGACCATCACATTTGTGTGTAAACTGTTGTTTTATTTGTAGATCTAGTGGTTCAATTGCAAAAGCTTGCTACCAATTTGCACTGAATAATATCCTGCGAATTCGTGATTGCTGTCGGATTAGTATCAGCAACTGATTGTTGTTTAGTTGCAAATACATCATCAAAGTCAGCTGTCCTATTTGTAGTGGTCAAATAGCAAAACGTTACTACTCGTTACCAATTTGCCCTCAATAAAATCCTAGGAACACATGATTGCAACCAGAATACTATATCAGCAATTGATTGCTAGTTCAGTTGCAATACTTCTTCAAATTATGTCAGAACTATTTTTTGCCAATTTGTTACCAAGTTTTCAGATGAGTCGTTTTTCTTGTTCCAGATGACAAATATACAGTGTTGCCTTCAGGAGAACTTCACGTTCGTAGTGTCCACGATGAGGATGGTCAGTCTTTCTTCAGCTGCCGGACGTATCATCGCCTTACTGGGGAAACGAAAATTAGCTCAACTGCTGGACGTCTTATTGTTACGGGTAATGTAATTTTTCTTCATCTCTGGTGTGGGACCTTTAAGGGAAATTTTGCCCAATTCCTCAGAATACATATTAAGGAGAAACTACAGTGTAGTTCATTCGCCGAATACTTATATTAACTCCATTGTCTAGCTGTCCATGCTCTCAGGCTTCACCTTTTTATTTTTTTTGTTTTTAATCAAACCTGTAGCGTCCCCGTGTGCTACTGCTGGGCACGCGGGAACGCTCACAAACACGCGCAAACACGCGCAAACGCGCGCG
>JAQGAF010005710.1:0-11570 GCA_034687865.1 Kryphioiulus occultus | reverse complement strand
CCCCGAAGAGGCAACCATCGCTCAAATAGAGAAGAGGGTTGCGCGTTAGGATCGTAAAACCAGCAGCACTATTTTTCCTCACGGAATATAAGAGCATCCGCGGAATGGTACGAAAAATGATGGAACCATAACAGAATTCAAACAATAAATTCAAAAAAAAAATTAAAACAACTTTATAAACAGTGGACAGACACCTCGTTTTTATAAAATTAAAACTGCGCGTAAAAATTGTATTTTTTGACTAAGGCCTTTTGAATGCTGCATACAGAATACCCAAAATGTCAAAATTTTGCAATGATTCATCGTAAATTACACAGTTTATTGATATAAAAGTAAATAAGATAGCAAAAATACATACAAATTCGAATTTTTGCCATCATTTTATTTTTTTTATTAATAAACGATGTCACTTACGGTTTTAAACTTCGACGAAGACAACGGCAAACGTTTCAATCCACAAAGTAAACAAATTTATCTGTTAATTTAGTAAGTAAAAGTACCCTCATAAGAATTTAGCATTGTGGAAATAGGCTTTCAAAAGGCCCTAAAAATAAGATGATACGGGTGGAATTTGCTTCAAAATTTGTGAACCAGTAGTTCAGGTTTGTCCTTTCGTGGGATTAAATCCTCTTTTGCCATGTTTTTTGCCAGAAGGGTGTTTTTGACATAAAAGAACACATGAATCTAGGGAGGAGGCTGTTGGGCTCACGCGCTCCAACCTATAGTCCTCGAATCCTGGCAACGAGCGAGCCCACCCTTCCACTTGGCTGCTCTCGATTGTGAAGATCTCTGAAAATCTGGAACTGAAAGAGATTAAAATTTCTCTTCGAGAGGTTATATGCGAAGGGTTCCTATATTGAGTGCACAGCTATGGTAACGCTTAAGTATTGTCAGCACAAAATCGAAATTTTCAACTTCATTTGGCTCCAAAAAAATGATGACATAATACTTGAACGTCCCCTCATGAGGCTGGATGCCAAGTACGGATTATAAACTGGAGCTTGGAAGATTAATTGCGATAATCAGAGAGCGTTACTATGAGAAAACAAACGATAGGATTTTTTTTAATCTAACGACACAACAATGGAATTACAGCGAGAAGAGGGCAAAGCGGTTCGGGTGTCAAAACTGAAAAAAAAGTTGTCAAAATTAATCAACATAGCCAGTGAAATCCTGGGATTTGTAATATGCTAGTGAAATTTCGGGCACAAATTCAACACGCTTGTTCAACGATTTTCAAAAAATCCTATCAACCTAACCGTAGCGACACAATACAATCCATACTCTTTCGAATTTTCGTCAGAAGCAAAACTGTAGGAGCAAAATAGCCAAACTCGTACATTTACAGAGCATGTTTTGAAATTCAAACCCTGCACAGCGAGAGAATAAAAGGAAGAAATTTGTCGCTTGAAACAGTTTCGATGATGGGACGAGTTGCTGGAAAATCTTAGAAAATCACTATTGCCCCCTTCCCCAGAGATGATGACAATACTCTCAAACCGTTCCCTAAATTGGGTATATCACAATGGCGCCCTCTTAACGAGCATTTCATGAATCCTGCACAACTGATCCCATCTCCGAACCGTGAAAAAGCAGGGGTGAATATAAGCAAAACAACAGAAAGTAATGAAAAAGCCCTAGAAACAAGAGAAGGGCTTGAGGCCCACAACGAATAACACCGAAAATGGTTTATTCACATTAAAGCAAAAGTCACGAAAAATCACTCGTGAATGTTCCAACCGTTTAGCTAAAAATGGAAGAAGTTTTAAAGGCATATTCAACAACGGATGAGAAATAAACTGCTCCCGGGTCAGCTTTTTCGAGCCATGGACAGAGCCCAAAGGTGGAAGTGAGATCAACAGCAAAAATCATACATATAAATGAGCTATTTTCTCCATCGTATCGTTCACAATCATTTGTGTTAGGACAGACCTAATCTAAGCGTAATACATTCGAATAACATCGGCAAAAATATCAGCAAGTCGAACATTTTGTGCTCTGAAACGAAAACTAAAGGCTCGCCAGCAATTTAGGATATGAACGAATCTGCTTGCTCTGCAAGTCAACGTCAGCGAAAATTTAGTACTCTGCCTTTAGTCAAGTTACACTTGATGACAATTTTAAACCCAATTTTCGTGGATCATCATCCCCATTAGAGGCAAGGGCAGCTGCAAAAATACTCAACAAAAATTAGGTTTCTCAAACAGCAGATTCCATGCAGAAGCGGTCACACAGCTCCACATGCTGGCTGATCGGTCATTCCCACTGGAAATTTCTAGTGTTCAGTTCTTGCGACTGACTCTAGTGTAAAAAATTCGGTTTAGCTGAAACCTCTACATTATACCTCTAGGACTTTTGCTGAAGTTCTGCATGGAAGTTATAAATACGAGAAACTACACGAAATGATCGGATAAAATCGCGCACTAATTTCGCCTTTCAATAACAACAAAAAATTGATCGGGAATAAATTACCACCTCATTTTCAATTTCACAGTGCATAAAAAGCTAGAGTATCTGGCTAGTTTCATGGCGCTATCTGCCAACAATTTTTTAATTTTCCTAGATATCAAACTAATTAACTGAGCATGCTGAAATCAATAGGTTTACTCAATCAAATGTTTCAAAACTGATGCTGAAGTTCAATAGATTGAAAAAATTGTGAAAAATGCGAAATCTGAAACAGTACATCGGCACATTTTTTTTAAACCAATATGTCCACAAAACTATTCCCCCCTCCCTTAAATTCCATTCATTTATCGTCAATTTTAACATTAGTTTGGCAGATACGTCAATAGGAGTCCATCTAAGGTATCGTTAAAAATAACAACAATCAGTGAAAATTATTTTACAAGGGTGAGGCTGGAGATGATGCACATCTCAAAAAATAAAAATTAAATTAAATTTAAAATGTCCAGAATTTTCCCAGGTCAATAAAACACTGGCACTCATTATTCGTATTGGCCTTTCTGATATTTCCAGCTCAATGAGCCCATTGCAGTATACGGAGTTGAACGCATTATCAAAAACGATCACAGAATTCTGCCCAATTTCACGATTCACAACTAAACGAATACGAAAGTCAATTTCAAGGCAATGGGCCTTTGTTTTCCATGATTTTAGAGACATCACACATTCATGATTGGCATAGTTCAACGCAACAACAACAATTGTAAATAGATGCCGACATATTAGGATGATCCTCCCGCAAATTTTCGATTCGGTTCTCCTTGCGTCGTCACGATTATGAGCATGGTATCAAGGTAATAGCGCGAGGCTCCTCGTTGTCAGGCAGCCCTCAAATTGCGAGCACCGAGTGGCTTTCAGCAACTACCCGTTATGTCATAATTGGCTGCCCTTTTGCCCAAATGGTTCTTGGCCCCGCAAGCATGTTCGGTGCCCGATTTGCAGGTGCCTGCGTGAACTGCCCTTGCCCGCTAGCACTGAATGGGCCAAAAAGTGGAAGTGGCTCAAATCCAGACTAGTTTCGTTCTCAAAAAATCACTATCAGCTAATACAAATTACGTTCTTGGGTAAACGATACTTGCAGCGAGTCACAGTAAAAGTGCAGCCCATTGCTAATGTCTCACATTTCAATGCAGTTGTCTGTTCAAGCATCAAGTTAACTACATAATACCTGCAGTTCTACTGCAGATACCCCAGTGTTAAAAGGTCAACATTACTTTACATTTCTTTCTACATAATATTTTCTCTTCAGCCTAATTGGCATTAAAAAAGATTATCCGATGTCTGTCACAACAGTCGTGGATTTAAATCACAGGTGTCTAATTGTGTTTGAGGATAATTCGAGGATTTACCCTCAATGCGTTAACATTTTTAGCTGCAAAATATCGTTTACCCGAAGCAAGACGAGTGAAATTAAATGCTGTCGACTTGTGGGTTTCGGAAACTCAAAAGTTGGGTATGCGAAGAAGCCAAGCTCACCCTAATACAGCGCATTTCCCCAACACGGGTTACAGATAGCGAGTTATATAATAGTTATTCAACGAGCCGTCGAAAATGAATACAAATTGTAATGTAACGATGGCGTCTCCCCAATTAACGTTTTATCTATGTGATAGTGCGCCCCGAAAACAACCACGGCAAGCACCGGTGTGCAACTACAAATTGGGGTAGGGGAAAAAACAAAAACAGGCTGTACATGCAATCAGGATGACAATCAGTCGTACAAGACCGAGTCTAATGAAATAATGTGCAATAATTAATCGCAAATTGCTGGTGTCAATGATCGAGTGTAATTTACAAATGCAATCAAAACTTAGAAATAAAATAAACGCGCGAAGCTTGAAATTGACGAGCTCAACGAGCGACGTTTGGAGAGCAAATCTTGAATTTCATAGATATATTTCTCAACGCATTACAATGGGTTCTGTGATTTCTGATCCTCTGACCCAAATATGTAACTAGATAAGAACCTTTTATGATTCTGGTAAGCAAATCGATACCAGTGAAATTCGTACCAAAACTCGACACCCACAAGAGCTCGTACATTCCCAATTTCTAGATGCTTTTTTCTCCTTTTCTCCCAAAAATGTTGCTGCTGCGCTGGATTAAATTAGCTTTTTTTTCTCTAAGCGATATCACAAAAACACGGAAACACGATTAAAACACGTTAAAATGTAATAATAAAATGAAAGTCGCCGCGTCCCAAAAACGCAACAAAAAGCTAGAGTCGACACTAGTTTTCTTCGACGCTAGTCTTGATGCCACGTAGTCACGGCTAGTAGGACGGCGCTAAGCTTGACTTGAGGAAGGTCGGGTTGTGACCAGTCAATCCCATGTAGTTTACGTTTTGCGTGGCAGGAAAGATAAGAAAATGAAGCAAGGTTTTCGTCGTCTTTTTCGCATTGCGGGGACGGCCAGGATCCAGCCCCGAGCAGCACCTAGTACCCGGCTCTCGTGTCTACAACCATCTTCAGACTTCGCAGAGTATACTTTCAAATCTTGGGCAGTTATGCGCGTGCAAGATCCGAATCGACCCGTAACATGCCAAGAGATGCAGCCCGTGCATTTAGGATGAATCGATGCCAGCACGCCAACTAATTTCTGGAAAACTTGCAGGATGTCTGAAATCTTCGAACACCCACGGGCATTACCAGACGATCCACAACTTGTTACAAACAAACTACCAGTTTGCGCACCTTGGATTTCGAATGATAAAACCAGTGATGAGAACCACTTCGTGATAACCTAGCATTGGTGACGAACTCGACGATGATTAAAACTAACATCCACAGAAAAAAACACGTCTGAACGAACATCTGACCATTCCTCTTACAACCCGAAAAACATCAATCATTCCGGCACGTTAACGGACTTCAGAGAGATACACACCTCTATATTCGCCAATAAAACATTTGTTCCGCAGCTTGGGGCCACGAATTCTACGCTTTACCATAGCCCAGTTATCAGAGTTGTTTCCATGAAGGATTTTCAATCATTCTTGTGCGCAGATGAGGCTCTGTTTGGAACCAGCTTTGGTCCTCGGGAGCACAGAAGCCACCTCGCATTCGGAAACCGTCCTCGAAACTGTTATAAATCACGCATTCTTTGACGTGCTGAACACTTTGGGTGGAAATAAATTATGGATGAGACAACTGCAAATTCTTCTTTTTCCTTCTTCATCCGCTCGCAATGCTTGTTGAGAAATCGTAATCGTAAACGCAAGAAGCGCCATGCAAATGGAAGATATCGAAGAGTCGAGCTAGTGAGTTCTACTATGACGAGGCCGGGACGCTTCGAGAGTGCAGCAGGAGAAGCAATGCCGAAGGGCACTGAGCCGCTCAACCTGGTGTCACCACCACTACCTGCCGCATGTTAACCGTAGCAACCGCAATAACAGATGCTGCCGCTGCCATCAACGCGTCGAAATTCTGATTTAGGACGAAACGGAGAGGTCACGCGAAGTACATGACCTTGTTGGTTTCGACATGGACGGTCACAGCCCTGGCCATTGCTGTTGGTGTCCGATCTTCACCGTTGCCGGACTGATGACTGCCTTCTCCGCTGCAAAGACAAGAATGAGAAAATGTGTGTGAAACACCAAGAACTGCACAATAAAAACATGGGTTGAAGACTTTCTGTTGTGACTGCAGGACAGAGCTCCCCACGGTTGGGGACCCCTTCTGTTTATTGTCTATTTGAAGCTGAATCTAGTCTCAAATGCCCCTTACCTGTCATGCTCCTTCTCCACCAGGTGGTACCTAGCCCTGAACGCCACGAGGTGAGCGTAGTAAGCCGGGGCAGGGATAGAGACGGATCTAGTGCAGCGGACGTACGTGTGACAGAGTTGGTAGGTTAAGCATTGGAGCTCGTCGGCCGTGAAGTGGTTATCGTCCCAGAGCACATGGTAGTGCGAGGGTCTGCTCGTTCCCTGCAAAGACAATCAATGCGGTAATTCAGTGGGTCACATGCGCCATGACAGCCACCAAAAATAATTTACAAAACTTACCTGGATTCCGGCATGAGAGCACAGATAGAAGTCAAACTCTGTTGGGTGGGTGATCCCGACGTCGACAGTGGTGCCGGCAGGGATGTTGCCAGACTTCCCGATCTGCTCCTTCTTGTCGGCACAGAACAGCCTGGTGTGGTGGCGCTTTTGCACCACAATGAATGTGATTCCGGGTTTGTAGTCTGCTTCGAGTTTCATGCAAGCCTCGCGGACGGCCAACAGCTCATGTTGAAGAACCTGAAGTCAGAGAAACCAGAAGATTCTAACTCCAAACAAACAAATCTCACAATTTCTGTGAAAGATCTCAATTCGACCAGCAAACTGAGAAACGTCAGACGAGTGTGCAGCAGTACATCACCGTGTATATGTGATGCTAACAGATGAGCAGAAATCGGAACTTACGGCATGGAATTGGCCCTCGCTGACGCCGTCTCTGTAGAAAATGATCCGATTGGGCTTGAAGCGGGTAGATTTGTAGAACTGGACTAAAAGTTCGCGGACCATAGCAGAGAGCTCCTGAATGATTTCTTGTCTATGCTGCTGCACTCGGACTGTTGCCGCATAGCGACTGGGATGAGCATCCATACTGCCCACGACCTGGTCGACGGAAATAAAAATAACAACAAAGAAATGAGGAGGGGCAGTTGTTACAAATCCGATAATGGAGAAAAAAAGGTCACCCACTGCAGCAATGGAGGGTTTTTTGTTGTCACCGGCTGGAGGATGCGTGACATCTGCACCAAGAAATATCACAGGTTCGTTGAACACTTTGGGACTGATAGATGTGCAAAAAAAAGATAAAATTGTGAGGCAAGGCGATCAGAAACCACTTCAAAATTTCGTGAACCAGCATATCCCTCACCGAATATTGGGAACAAGAATGCTGTTGACGCCACCCAGTTTCACGTTGATTTTGAGGCACAGATTCGACAACGTTTGGGGAGAAGTCTTGTTGACATTCTTGGCTTGAACACACTGCGTGGCCATGCCCAATATGGTGTCTCCGACACGCTTAACTTCAGCTAAGCAGAAAGACATGGCGGAATGGGACGAATAAAAAAGATCAGTGCACAGCAACTCGACTGCAGTTTGACCCATTCATCGGACAGCGACGAAGACGGTACCTCAAAAATTTAGAAAAAAGTCATACATCGCTGTCCGAAGGCAGGCGGACGAGGGGTGAAAAAGGCCACTCGCAAAGATCATACATAACCTCGTGAACACAAGCAGTCAACCCATTCGTACTCCACAGCAGCGATTATCCAAACTCTGCTCACCAAGAGGGCGCAAAAGGGGAGACGGGGGAGTGGATACCTTACCGTAGACCGGAGTTTTTCCGGGCAGCACCACCACGACCAGCTGCAATCCTTGGAATGTGGACTTGAGGTATCTGAACATGGGCTCCACCTGATCCGGTCCAGTCGCGTACTTGCAGAAGCACGGCTGACCTATGATGGGCATGCCCGCGTCATTGCTAATTTTCTGCAGCTGCTGCGTGAAATTGCGGAGCGCGTCCTCGCGCACAGTGCGCTGCGGAGCAAAGCAGGCAATGGCCCAGACACGGATCTCCACTCCCGTATAAAACTGTTTGCCACGCATGTCCCAAACGCCCTGGTTGGGTAAAGCCTGTTGCTTGGTCTGCGAAGCAAGGCAAGATGAAAACTGGCGAACAATAACGTGACAAAAGACTAGAACGGAAATCCATGACGACGACGAAAAATGGGAACCGATTGCAAAACACTCACCCTCCCTCCGTACTGCAGCTTGGGCGGGGGAAGTACGCGGCCACGCACCTCCATCATGGTGTTGCAGATGGACAAACCAAACTCTTGGATGTACGGATCGTTATTGAAGTCTGCCTTACGCACCTGAAGTGGCAGCACGATAAAAACAGAAAAAAAGGGGGCGAACGCCCAGATCGCCAGCCGTTAGTTTTTCGAGGCGGGTTCGCGAGCATGCACTCGTAAAATCGCAACCTCAAAAAATTTCCCCACCTTTATAATGATACAAGTTTGAAAACTTACAGAATTACTCACCAAGTTGTTAATCTCCCGCTCGCGGTCGGGAGCGGAGCGGGCTGTCGCCTACGGGTTAAAAACGAGAAAATGAGTAAAAACTACGGTGCCAAGAAAGAAACGCGTCATCAAGGCTCACAAAAACAGAATGCGCATACTTTGATCATTGTGGAAGTCTGCATGTCAGTCAGTTTCTTGATGCATCGCTGCCCAGCCACGATGTTGCAAACCTGAGATGAGAAAACATTATTTTAAATCACGGAAAATCTTTCAAAATTTAAATCAAACTAACGAATATTTTGGAGATAGCACAAATCACCCGTGGACTCACCTCCAAAGGCAAATAAGTGTGCTTGTGCTCTTGGCCCACTTGCAGACAAGGCAGATGTGGAAACCTGGAACAAAGGAAGTAAATAATGCTACAGCCATAATGCTACCAGCTCGACGGTAACCATGTGGACATAAAATCAGAATATTCCGCTTTTCCGAATCCGACTGGTTTTTAAGAAAATTACGAGATAAAAAAAAAGCCATAGGTCTAACAAAAATCCAAACCTTAATTTCATTTTGTACTTGTCGAGGAAGTATTTGGCCACGGTGCACTCGACAGTCTGTCCGTTCTCCAGCTGCAGCGGAAACCTAAGATGGAACAACAAACAGTTGTTATAGAGAACTGCGTGAAGTAAGAGGGTCAAGGCCGCGTCTTGGGTACTTACGATTGCATCTGCGCAGGTCGTCTGGTGACGTTGCACACCCTGTACTTGCGCCTCATCGTCCCGCAGTGCGTTATCTCGATTTTCAAACCTAAGTTAAAAAAGCCAACTCGAGCAAATCAATTTCTCTAAAATGCTATTGTGTGGCGACGAAAGGCGAGCGCGCACGTTGCGAGCAGCCAGAAATGCGTAAAATGCCAACCTTTTATTTCCTTGGTGAACTTGACCCGCTGCGAGTCAGTAAGTGGCTTGCGCTGCTCATTGATTTCACGGATGTCCAGCACCTCGCACATGAACTCTATCACTGGCTGGGCCTTGTAGAACGCGGTCGCCGAAACTAACACAGAAGAAAATAAATGTTTACCATGTTGCAAAGCACTAACTTCAGGATTTTGTAAATAAAATTTGTTACAACTTACCATCGATGTTCAGCATCATTTTCCACTGGCTCGGCCGCACGCTTTGATGGAAACCAAACCACACTTCTCTGCCGCCTCCCAAGGGGTGATAGTAGCCATCGGGGGACGAAAAAAAGGATCTTCCAACCGGGGTATAGCTGTGTAGTTGAAATGCAATCAGAATATTACTATGTATATCTTTATGGCAGGCGAACACAGATTATTGCCCCAGTGCTGAATGACTCGTTTGCACGAATGAACTAATTTGTTCAGGAAATTTAACGACTTTTCAAGGACCTTAAGGACGGCAGACACCAGACTTCAGTGTGGCGGACTTACGTCATGCTCGGCAAATGTCTCATGACCACGTCCAGTGCCTGGATGGCATCGAGAGGGATCGTCCGAGATCGTCCTTCCAGCGCCTCCTCCAGTGCATACAGGCTGACTTGAGCAACCCACTTGACAGCGACACGAAACACGCGGTCCTTGCCTTCCCCTGGCAGGGTCACTTCCAGTTCAACCTAAGAACGAATATCAGTCAGAAATAAAGTTTCAGACTTTCGCCAGGCCTAGAATGAAACCATAAAAAGAGTCACCACGTTGAACAATTCTCACCATATTACTCACCCTATCTCTGCCGATTGGAAGCGGATCTCTCGTGTACAGATTCTTCCTTCCGTCAAACACCGGCTTCTGAGAGCCGAATATTTTAGAGTAGGCTTGCACCATGGTCTCAATTATTTCTCTTTAAGAAAAAAAAAAAAAGAATAGCGGTGACGTGAGCAAAATCTTGAAAACGCTTAAAATTTTGCTTGCAACTTTTTATGGAAATATCAAAGTTAATTGATTAAAAGTGGGAAATTATAAGAGAAGTGTCATTAGGAGGTTTGAAAAGAAATAACACTAGGCCTACTGACCTGTTCACCTTCCTGGGGCACTTGTCTGGCTGAATGGTGATGTCATAGTGATGTATGAGCCCCCTGGGCATGTTGATCTGGAAATGGTTGGCCCGCAACATGATCGGCCGTCCCTCCAAGCCCTGGTTCGGTCGCCTGGGGCACGCGAACACGGGCAGATCCGGATTCACTTGCAGAGGTTGGTTCGGATTTGGAGGTTGCGTGGTAGGTGGGATCATCGTCATGGCTCCGGAGGGGCCCGGCTGGCCCGGCGCTCCCGCCTGGGTGCCCATCGGAGGCCCCGGAGGGCCGGTGGCTGAAGCGAAACAAAAAATTGTGATTAATTTTGTGTTCTGTACCGGGCTGGGTCGGCCCAGGGTAACACATTTGGAAGATGAAGGTTCGAAACCCGAGATTTCTTCTAATCTAGAATTTTTCGATAAAAGGGTTTGACCCTGACGAGTGGCAAGCAGAACTTGGTGGACTCCGAAAGATCTTTTTACGCGGTACACGCATGTACTGGAGACCAGAAGAGAACCAGAAAAAAACAAAAACCCGCAAGATTTGACTTCAGCATTTATATAGGGGAATTCGCCCTATTTGAATGAATTGACTTTTTTGAGGATTTACAATAGCCTATCGAATCTAATTAATAGTCAGAGCTGCTATTTAAACCCAAATAGTTCTAAGCCTTCAGACAATTCCAGTAACTTTACTACCCAACAGAAAAAAAATTTATTATCTTCATGTATGTAAGTATTGTGGTTTTTTGGATTCGCAATAAAAGTGCAGTCTGTAAGTTGAAGTATTGACCGCAGTATACTAATGAAGTATTTTCCAAAGCCAGTGTATATGCAAACTTACATAATAAGTGTTAGGCCAATTGCATTCTGGAATGCCAGAATCACAGGGGTGGGTTTCATAATGACAAAGTTCCAATGTCAGATTTGTGAAACCCGTCCTGGAGGCTCTTTGCCTACCAGAAAGCAACATGCTGAGAAGTTTAACGGGAAGTTCCCCCCCTGATGTTCTAAAAACGAGCATTAGCGAATTATCGTTTTTCTATGGCGAAAATGAAA
>JAQGAF010005709.1:0-11572 GCA_034687865.1 Kryphioiulus occultus | reverse complement strand
TCGAGGTGAGGGACACGGGTCGATAGTTGCTTGGAGTTTTGGAACATCCTGCCTTAAAAATTGGGCAAACGTTCGCTGCCTTCCAATCAAGAGGAAGATCACCAGAGTCAATAGATTGCTGAAATAATTTTGTTAGAAATGGACAAATCACAGGTGCTAACTCCTTAAGTACTCTTGGCGAAATGTTATCAGGACCCACTTTTCTTTACTTACAAATGCTGGTTCTGAATCAAAAATAATTGTTTAAATTCGATATTGTGCCAAAAGACGGTATGAACATATTCTCAATTAGACCAAATCTTTCTAAAATTAAGCAATGCTTTTGAGGAGAGTTTCAAAATCTTTTTCTCCCCAAAAAACATCGATGTTGCCTATCTGTATCAACCTGTTTTCTCCTTCATCAAATGCCATGTATCCACATCGCCTTTTATCGATTTCTTCTCACGGACTTTATTTCCTCAAAAAATGATCTCAAATGAAATTTTCGGATTTCTCAGGATTCACCTTCATTTCCTTATCTAAGCTCCTCATCGCCATTGGGTTTACTCTTTCAACTGTTTCCTTTCAATCAACCATAGGATGGCTCGACCCCCCCATTTCCCCCAAATACCCACTTTCTTGGACATGACAAGAACATTTACGTGGTTTTTCAGAAATTGGACACATTTCTTTGTGATTGTCTACAGCATGTCAAAACTTATTTTAGACTTATTATATCGAGGAAACGTTCAAGTATTATGTCATGATCTATTGTTATTATGTCATAAAACGCCATGTACATTGTGTTGGTACAGGTGAAGTTTGACACCACTTTTGCTCTTTTGATATTGAATTATAACACAAAGATGGTTACAGTACTTCAATTTGTACTTCAATCTTGACCACTCCTCCAGGGTGGCTAACAAATTCCAAGTTGAGAAATTTAGGATTTTGGAGAAAAATTAAGGACTATTTTAGAACTTTTGGAGGCAAATTATGGATTGTTTTAGGATTTTTGCAAACAAATTATGGATTATTTTAGGATTTTTGCAAACAAATTTTTAGAATATAGTACTTCAATCTGTAGTCTACAAATTTGTTTGCAAAAATCCTAAAATAATCCATAATTTGTTGCCAAAAGTCCTAAAATGAGCCCTAATTGTTTTCTAAAGTCCTTAATATCTAAACTTGGAATTTGTTTGCACCCTGGAGGAGGGTCAACCAAATATTTTTTTTATTAAATAAAATAAACTCATTTTATTAAATTACAGTTCGGGCTGTGGGCTGAAATTCATTTGTCGTCCTGTTTTGGGAAAAAATTGATTTTCAGCAGATTTTTTTTCGGAAAATACGCTTTAAGCGACTACAATCCATCATTTTTGAGCTAATTGTCGTTAATTTAAAACAAAATGTTGACAGTCACAGACCGAAAAAAATGTTTTTGATCTGTGACTGTCAATCACGATTTCATGATGACGTAATACTTGAACAAGTGATGATCGAGAATAGTTTAAAATACACGTACATGTACTAAACATTTTCAGTTTCAGTGGTGTCTAAGATATGTCAAGATCGCGAATAAGGTTATGCAATCACCTTGAGCTCTAAGTTATGAAACCCAAAATGGTATTAGTTTGTGGGGCTTTAATGACAATGTAAGAAATTAAGCTTATTTCTTAAGATGGAGGCAAGAGTTCATTTCACCTTGTTCGTCATTAACTCAATTTTTAAACACTGGTGATTTATTTTTATTGGTGCAAACAGTAACTGCTTCTCGCAAAATTGTCGATTTTTCAGCTAATTTTCAAACATTTTTTTACAGGGTGCTCCAGTGATTGAAGGGAATTAAATCGCGCAATTTCGACCCCCCAATTATTCGTGTGTGCATCAGTTTGGTCGCTCTAATCGGATTGATAACTTCGGGCTAACTTTTCCAGTAAAACTGGCAAAAAGTGCTTCAAAAAGTCCAGTTTCCGCATGGGTATAATGCAGCTCTACTCCCATCAACCAGAACGGATTGAGTGAGGCCAATGGGAATCATGGAAAACGAAGACATGTAAGTGAAATCTGGATTTTTTTTTAATTTTTACCTATTAGGACAGAATGTTGACATTAGGACAAAAATGTTCTATTCTCCTTGCTGACGTTTATTGTCAGTATTGATATACTGAGAGTAACAATGACAGTGGAGGGTCGCCATTAAATTATGGGAGCAGTACTGATGCATTGTAGTTCTATTCTCTGGTCTCATTACTGACGTTTGTTGAAAGTATTGAAATACTGAGAGTCATAATGTAGGGTCCCCATAATTGGTGCGGTACTCAAGGATTGATGTTTTATACGCATTACTGAAGATTATCTTATTGAAATACTGAAAATCACAATGGCATTGCAATGTCCTATAATGGGCAGGTACTGGTGGATTGACGTTTTATTTTCATTATTGATGATTTTTGTCAGCATTGAAATGTTGATATTCTCAGCAATGACTATTATTGCACTATTGAAATACTGAGAATCACAATGATGGTTTGGTCTTCCCAATATTATTGGGAATATGATGGACTGATATTTATTGATGATTATTGGCGGTATTTAAAACCTGATATACACATTACTGCCTATAGTGTTGATTGTATTGAAATACTGAAAGTGACAATGGTATTGGACATGTACAGTAGATAAGGGTCTCCATACTGGACGCGGTACTGACTAATTCATTTTGTATTCTCATTACTGGCGGTTGTTGTCATTATCGAAATACTTACAGAAGCAATGACGGTGTAGGGTGCCCATATCACGTCACAATTTAAAACAATCTCTACCTCAGGGTGTCTACCGGATCATGGAAGTTTTGTCTTTGATTGTTTCACAACATAAAAATTTAGGTTAAAATTCACCATTTCTTATACAATTTTGCAAAAAAAAAAATTTTATTTTTTTTTTATATTTTGGCAAGTGTTCATGTCATCACTGTGATAGTATGTTTATGAAAAGCACTATTTGGTGACGACATTGAACTTGAAGGACCCCATATTGTAATAATAATCTTTGACATTTTTTAAAGTCATGGAAAGTCCTTGAAAAGTCATGGAATTTTTAATACCAAACCCAGTAGACACCTTTGAGGGTCCCCATAACGGGCACGGTACTGATGGATTCATTTTCTATTCTCATTACTGACGATTGTTGTCATTATCGAAATACTGACGGTGTAGGGTGCCCATATCACGTCACGATTTTAAAAAAAAAATCCCTTTCTTGACTCAAACTAGGAGTGAACGTGACCCACATTTCCGCATGCGTGAATGGACGGACCGCTTGACCAGCGGTCATCCTTCGTATGGCTCGAGTCACAGGAGCAGAATTTATGCGTCTCAGGCACGTTAAGACGGTTGACGATGTGCGAATATGTTTTATGCGTCTTATAAGATGGCTCGATGGAATTTCGTACGATGAATTTTCGTCCTATAGCCGGATTTTTTCTACTTATTTTCTCCCATTTTTTTTACATTTTTTTCTCCCAAACCTTCTTTTTTATGTCAACCCCTTTTCGTCGTAGACGTCATCCTACGCCGTAAACAAAGCCATTTTATCGGCCATTATGCAATTTCAATTCTAGTGGAATGCGTTTAAGAGCGTTTTTATTGATTTCCTATTTTTTTTAACTGAACGATTAAATATTAATGCCTTCGCATTAAAATCCCCACCGTTATGCACACGCTTTTTCCCAATACTGAGAGCAAATTCTCCGTTCATTATGTCTGAAAACTCGACTTTGCGGTTGTTGTTTTCCACCAGACCGAAAATACCGAAAATATGACGATCAACCAAAAGCATCTTGATGGCGATTAATCATTGTCTTAAAGGACCTGGATTCTTGAGCTTTGTGCTTTCTCCTTAGTAAGTGCTTCAAAATCTGATGTGTTGAACCATTCCTGCCATGGCTGTGATGACCCTGGTCAGTTTGACCCACTGACCTTGAGCGAAGCTGCTGGAGAACGTTCTTGATGAGGGCTTCCAAAAGCCTGCCAGAGTTCAATGTTCCAGAGGCGTCGCTGTATGCCGATGTCCAGGAAAGACAGCCGCTGGACGCAGGAAGATGTGGAAAAAACCGCGAAAGTGAGACGATTTGGATGGTTTGACAAAATGGGCTGTATACTGGCGTTTTGTGGACGTTTTATACTTTTTGAAACTCATTTTACTCAAACAGGATCTCTACCGGTCATGGAAAAGTCATGACCTGAATTTCTTTTCATGAATTTTCCATGACTTCATGAAATTTACAACAGCTAGGTTCATGGAATTTGCTTTTTTTACAAAATAAAAATGTGCGTTTAAATTCTTCATTTGTCGTAATGTTTCTAAAATCCCTATTTAGTCATGACATAATACTTGAACGGTCTCATGTTCTAATAGGTATGGAAAATTTGTTGAAGTCATTGAAAGGTCATTGAAAAGGCATGGAATTTGCAATATCAAATCCTTTAGGCACCCTGTTATGTTTCGTATCGAGGACATCAACATTCGGAAATAATTTAAATTTGTTTTGGGTGAAACCTGATTTTCTGAAAATTTATTAGGTGTATTAAATTATTTGATATGCAATTTCCTCAACTATTTTTGTTTTTTGCCTTGAAATTAAATTTGGTATTTAGTTCGTATACGACATTTGGGGCACTATTTTTTTTGTCAAAATTTTGCATTTTAACATTCAATTCAACTCATCTTTATCATTACACTTTTTTACTGATGATTTCAACTGCTACTGCTTTTGCTGTTACAATAGGCCTATAATCCTTAGTATGTTGAAGGTTTGGTAACAACGAACATCACAATTGTTTTGGGTTTTTCTTGAGTTTTTTGGTTTTTTGAATTTTTGTTTTCGTTCGTTGAAATCCAGTAGAGGTCTATTTCGACCTCCCCCTCAGTAATGACCTTAAAAAGGGATTTGAAGGGAAGCCATCGGGCTTTGTAGGACGTAAAAGCACGATCTTGAGGGTCCTCTTCTCATCATTTTTTTCTTCTTCTTCTTGTTCATCTTCTTCACCACGTACACGTACAGTACACGTACATGCCAATGCCAATGTTGTATCGCTCTATTGAAGGGCTCTGTGTTAGCCCCATAATCCACGTATTTAGCCGCTAGATGGGACCGGATGTTGTCATGGCGACTGCATTCTTTTCGTGACAATTAGGACACGTACCAAATTAGAAAATTCCCACCTCGTTATAAAGCGAATATTTCCATCGAATTCCGAGGCGTTTTTATCTTCGTTCGGCGGTTTTACAAATTCAAAAAACTGCTTTTGGTCGAGGAGACCTTGCTTCTGATGGCCCCTTGTAGTAGGGCCTTTACTATAAACTGGGATAATGGTTAAGACGTTTCATAGAGATGCATGGTTCATACCGTCAGGGAAAGTTAAGTAAATGTTGTCATTTTGACCTTTAAGTCAGGGAAAGTCAGGGAAATTCGTAATATCTGAAAATTTGTTGTGGCACAACTAATTTTATTGTTATATAAGTATCTCATGAAAAGCTGTATTTGTGTTCAACTTTTTCTAATAATCTCGCCTAGGGCGTTTTCATTATCATTTTTGATCATTATCATTAATTTTTCTTATGAAAAATTCACCTAAAATTGCGTTATTTTTGTTAAAAAATTTCGCTTACGGCGTTTCTGGCATTATGAAGATTTTTTAATATTTCAAATAAGTCCTCAAAAATACAGTGTTTGAGATTTAGTGATTTCAACCACTAGTGTTCGCATTTATATTAATATTAATATACTAAAAATGCAATATTTCTCGTATTTTTTTTCGAAAATTTCGCCTACGGCAGTCTCTTAATAATTAATATTATTATTTCTTCTTACAAAATTGTGGGCTAATTCCATCATTTTGTGATTAGATCTATAATTTCTAAAATTTCCTCCATATGGTGCATTTGCTCGTATCAAATCTGTAAAAAATATTTCTTGAAATTCAATTCAACTCAGTACCCTACTGTCAGTAGTTTAATACCATGTGGTAGGGGGGTTAGTTCGTCAACCCAAATTATCTGGTAATTTTCCAAAACGTGTCTGGAAAACCCGGAAAAGTCAGGGAAATTCAATCGAAAAATACAAAAAAATATTGTTTAATTACACGTGTCATTTTTATTTGGCCATGGAAAGTCAGGGAAATTGAGTTGCAAATTTTGATACGAACCATGTACTAATTCATCGTCAGTTTTTCAGTTCTCCATAAGTCTTCATCAGCATCCAATATTTTGTATGCCAAAATAATTCCATATGGAGACCATCAGTGGTCCTGTGGAAGTTTCTCAAATTTGCAACTTCAATTAATCGTCGCATGCACGAAACTAAGGGCGCTGATTTCGTTTTCGCTTAATTAATCTCGACCGAGGTTTTAATTATAAGAGTGCTGGAATATAGAGGAGTGTTGTGTCGTCCGTGTATAACAATATGCGTGGCAAGAAACAAAAGTTTGGTTGATTAACGAGGGGCCGCACCGAGTGGTCAGCTGCACGATCGCTTGGGAAATTAATTTCCATCCTGAATGTTCATTTCTGTCATTGTGTTTTCGGGATGCCATAAGCGAATTATTCGCCACGAAAATCGTTTTCCCTTAATCTTCTTTTGTTTTCATTGCTGTCGTCAAACTGGGATTTGAAGCGTCCAGCGTTCGATTTTAATTAATTAGCTGACCGGACCGATGCGGTCGTCACAGCGAAATGACCAGTGTCCACCAACTTCGTCGTCACATCAGGCATTGTCGACTACGATGAAAAGCTAAAATCGAGGTGATGATGGACGTTTCTGATAATGTTTCGTGTAGAGGACATCAACGTTTTGAAATATATTATATTTGGTTGAAAAGCTAATTTTATGAAAATTATGCATTTTTGAACACCTACTTGGATATTGTTTGAGGTCTTGATGATCTTCAGATAACGTGGTTGCCTCAGACCTCGGAAACCTGAAAACATCAGTTAAATTAGAAAAGTCTGGAATAGTTAGGGAAAATGTCAATTTCCAATGCTAAATGGACTTACATTGAAAAAGTCAAGGAAATTCAGCAAACCAATCATACATATGACATGGTTAATTATTTGTTAACACAAAATTGAATAGATGACGACTTGGCTGTCTTAAAGCCTAGAAAAGTGAGGGAAGTTGAAAATTTCCTTCCTAGGAGAACCCTGATTGACATGATTGCAAACTGATGAAAATTGAATGCAAGCAAATTGCAGCTAATTACTCACTGATGAAAACCGATGAAAATTAATGAAAAGTTATTGAAAACTGATAAACTGATTGCAAACTGATGAAAACTGATTGCCAACTAATGAAAACTAATGAGTTATTGCAAACTGACAAACTGATTGCAAACATATGATAACTGATTGCAAACTAATAAAAGCTGATTGTCGACTAATGTAAGCTGATCAAAACTAATGAACGGTTATTGCAAACTGATAAAAATTGATTGCACACTGAAGATAACTGGTTGCAAAGTAGTAAAATCTGATTGCAAACATTAGAAAACTGATTGCAAACTAATGAAAAGTGATGAGAACTAGCCAATAATAAGGATTTCCCAAGTTTGTTTGAGTGCTGTCGGTTTGAGAATAGTTTTTTTTTTCAAAATGTGTATTCATAGTTACTGTAAATCCGATGTGGAGAAGGCGAAATTTCTCTCCATGTTTGGTGTTTCTGTCCTTGATTTCGATTTGAGGAGAAAGTCCTCCTACGTCTCTACGACGTATAGGGTAACGTATAACGCATACATGTATCTCGATGCAACCGTGGGTTTCTGCGTCAACTTTTCATTTTTTTATGAAAAAAACAGATATTGGTTTTGCGAATTGATTTATGTATACGCTTAGAGAGCTGCAGAATCCGTAATTCGGTTAGGCGCCTTGTTTTTAGACCTTTTTTCCTCCACTACGTCTTTGGGGTAGGGTGCTTTTCACTAATCTCAACGGTACACATCCGCCATTTTAGGCCGGATTTGAATACCATAAGATGGCAACACAACCTTGTTAACAAACGGAAATTCGGTTCTGAAAAACGAAGAAATTATGTGGAAAAATGGACACAAAGAGGTTGCACCATGACTGAGTGTAAACTGAAATTTGTTTCAAATGTAACAAGTAGTTTGGTTACAAATTTGGTTGCAATAAGTCGATAGCTGATTGCTAACTAGTTGCTAAACTGAATGAAAACTTGTTAAAATTGCTACATAATTGGGCAATCAGTTTGAAACCGTCACTGTAACCATTACATTGTATTAATTAGCTTACAACAAGTTTGGTTGCAGATGTGGTTGCAGCAAGTCGGTATTTTATTGCTAACTAGTTGCCAAACTGATGGTAAATGAGTTAACATTGCTACTAACTTGTGATACCTGTATGAAACTATCACCATTACATTGTATTAATCAGCTTACAACTGCAGTGTTGTTTGATTTTAGCTTTGGTGACAATAAGTTGATAACTAGTTGCTAAACTGAATGTAAACAAACATTAGATTTTTTTTGCAATCTGATTGCATAAAATCTGATTGTAAAGTGATTGCTAGACTGATTGCGATCTAAGATCTCCGATCTGTGATCCCCGAAAAGTCAGCATACCATTTTTTGTTTGTTGAACAAACAGTTTGCCGCAACTACTTGGCAACCAATGGAAAACTTGAAAATAATCGATTGTCTTCGATAGCACTGAGCAATTTTTCGATAAATTTACTATCATAAATTCATAAGTCAGACAGTCACCACTGAATACCAGTTAACTGCCATGTTTATCATCAGTTTGCAATCAGTTTTTTTCCACATTTGCTGAGAAGATGAGCTTAATTGAGTACCGAAAAAGCACGCTGGTTTCTAACGTAGGACGCGTAGGTCGCAATCCCCACAAGGACATCTGCTTTCGTAAGGGTCTAATTACGTAATGAGGCTTGTTCGACACGCACTCCTTAATTGATAAGATTTTCGTATCCGACTTAAGAGCGGCTTAAGCAATCGGGACACACGCGTAAATAGCCTTTAGCACGCACCGAATCCTCCGCTAATAGAGATTCGAGCGCTTTTACTTATACTCACTTATACTCTCGACTTTCGACGTGTAAAACGACGTTCGCGTAATCTCTCCCTCTTTCGACATACACGTACGTAGGATGCGCGTAACCGATAAGGGAGAAAATAGAAAAGAATTGGGGAAAAAAATGCATATAGGATAAGCTCGATTTATGCGCCATTTTTATTAGCCAGTTTTATTTTCCATCGAATAACCGATCCGGTTATTAACGTGCACTTTGATCAAATTGGAAAATGATCCGAGTCGGAAGCTGTTTTCGCTCCCGACCTAATTTTACGCGTTTAAACGCTCAACTGATACGCTTTTCTTAATGGCTGAGGATCCTTGAAATTCAATAGTCGCGTGTACGGCGTATTCGGGATTTAAGATTCGGCTAAATGGAGCGGAATGCGACAAAATGGCGGAAAATGGCGCTTAATCACGACGCCTGCCATTAATTGACTAAACTGTTCCGCAGTGCCAAACAACGTCCGTTTTTGGGGGGAGGAAAATCATGGGAAAAGGAACGAGAAATTCACCGTTTCGGAATCTGCAGGCTGCGGCCATCTTGATTTCCAATGGAATTCTGGATATCCAATTCTAGAATTCCAATTCTAGAATTCCAATTCTAGTGTTCCAAAATTCCAGAGTTCCAATTTTAGAATTCGAATCAATAAGATTTCGAACACCTGCGCGTGCACACGCGATGCAATTCTACGTTTCCAAATCCAGAATTCCAATTCCAATTTCAGAATTCGAATCTATAGGATTTCGAACGCCTGCGCATGCCCAAGCGATCCAATTTTATATTTCTAAATCCAGAATTCCAATTCCAATTGCAGAATTCGAATCTATAAGAAGTCGAACGCCTGCGCGTGCCACGTTCACGCGTTCCAATTCTAGAACATCGTCGCAGAAGTTTAAATTAATGGTTTTAGGGTAAGCCTAACGACGATTTTTGATCATTTTTCGATGGTTTCACGTCATTTCCAAACGAAATCAACCTTTACGGTGTTGGAAATTGCGCTTTTGAGTGACATGAGTTGTAGATAAGGCATATTACGTGTGACATTGCACGTCACGTTCTTGGTACGTGCGAATTTGAAAGTTTAACTCTTAAAGATAGGACATAACGTTCAATTGGAAGGTTGTAGGACGTCTTGAAAGTTGCATTATGTGTACATTTGCGACATTAAATTATCAATTATGAAGTGGCCATTTTGGTGACTGAATAGGCTACGCTGAATACCCAAAAGCTCTTTTTTTGGGATTTTATGGGGTGTTTTTATCTGCTATTCTTGGATGTCCTTACCATGTTTTCGTCATTATTTTCGCCATTTATAGCTGATTTCTATGTAATGCTTTGGATAGAGGTTTCTGGGTAATATTACATCAAGTCTCCCCACACACAGAAAACTTACTGTGCATATGTATCGTTAAGAAAGCCCATAAAATAGCTATTGTTGCGATGACTTATGCCTGTAAACTTCGTTTGGAAAGGGACTGTTTGCATGATAAAGTTTATGGAAATTTCTTCGGTAAATTTTTCCGCTTTCTCCAATTCATATGCTCGAAATCTTCGGCTGTGTCAGACGCAGAAATATATCATTTTTCTCGCAGTTGCGAGGAAGTTAAACTTATTTTTCCTTTAATTAATAGCCAAAATTTGCATGCAGTCCCGTCATAGCCGCCGTTTAATAAATCATTGTCATTCGCACTAACGAGTTTAGGGTTCTCGCAATGCAAATGCATATTTTTGACTATCGCGAATCAATTTGACGCAAAACAAACTCTGTAGATCAATGGCGAAAAAAGCAAACATAACAACAGGCTTCATGCCGTCAGGGAAAGTCTGGAAAATTCAATTGATGATTTGGCTAGTCATCGTGACAGAAAAATACCAAAAAATATAGTCAATTATAGTGTTGCAGATCGTTAATTTTAATTACACGTGATTTGGTATGAGTCATGTCTTCAGATCAGTGGCGAAGAAAGCAAAAAATAACAATAATAACGTTAAAAATAATATGAAAAAATCAGGAAATGGATAATGGGCAATGAAACTGTCCATCGTTGCTTGGGGCAATAAAATCGATGTCACTATCCTCTGTCCACATACGTATATGGTCACTACTCCCTTTATGTCCCGTCGTTACTTGGTGTATTTTATGTATTTTCTGGTTGTAAAAAACAAGATTTTTGTGCCCACGCAGCCCTTCACTCCCAGTGTTATTTATTTAATTTATCGACTTTAATTTATCAAAGTTATGGGCCCTCGTTGCATCGCTCCAGTCTCATTAAATATTTCATTAGTTGCGTGTCAAATGAAATATTACCGATATTCGTTCGGTATTTCGCCATTACGGGGGTCTATGACCGCCATTACTCAAAAGCCCAAACTGCTACCCCTTTTGCGCATGCGCGGCCATGGCGAGACTTCACTTTGTCGAAAACCAAAAAAAAAAAAAAAAAAAAAAAAAATTATTTTAAATACAAGGAAGTGAGTAAAAAACTC